>CM039617.1:39014108-39032429 GCA_022457205.1 Saccharum spontaneum | reverse complement strand
ATAGACAACAAAGCTTTGTGGAACTGATTAAGTGTTAGCATAAATATCTAGCCTTTATCATGCTGAGCCTCCTTGATTTTTTTTATGTTTTTTTTATAAAGCAGAAAAATATTTATGTATTTATTATATATATATTTTTTTTTTTATGCCACCACAGTGAATGTACTTATGGGTTTTATGCCACTCGCATACTCACATGGGGCTTTAGGGTTTTTAACATTTTTATTTTCTTTTTAAGATAGTATGAATATGATTAACTAAGCAAACTATTTAAGATAAAGTAAATAATTAAAAAGAAAGGATAACTACCAAGTTACCTCTTGGCAAGGCGTTCGGTGTTTTTAAGTCCTCCGAACGGGACTCTTATTCGTTCAGTCGTCCTGGGACTTGGTGGATGGCGTAGTCGGTGGTTCCGGCGGCGCCTCCTCTTCATGTACAACTGTCTTTTCTTTCCATACCTGTCTCGGTGCTTTGGTCTCCTCAGGACAGTGTTGGTTGAGTGGTATGTCTTCAGATCTTGCCACTTCTCCTTCATAATCTGCCCATCCGTCCTTGATGACCTGTTGCTTCTGATTGTGGTTACGCCGCCTTCTTCTTGTCCTGACCTGCTTGGATTCTTCAAATACATAGTTAGGGTCAGTAAAGTAAAGACGTACCTTCTCAGAGGGGAAGTGCATGTGGACTTCTCCAGTTCCAATGTAAATGATTGCTTTGACAGTACTTAGGAATGGTCTTCCAAGGATGATGGGTGGATCATATTCATCTTCTCCCATGTCAATAACCTGAAAGTCTGTATGGACAAAGTGATCGTCTATCTTGACAGGGACGTTAGTTACTGTACCTTCGACCTGTCGGAATGTCTGATCTGCCATCTGGAGCTGAATATATGTTGGGTTTAAGGGCATGGTTCCGAACAGAAGTTCATAGGTGACCTTGGCCATTATGTTGACGTCCGACCTAGTGTCGCAAAGTGTCTTGTAGAAGTGGAACCCATTAATGGAGCAATAAATGCTTGGCATACCTGGGTCGTCCTTCTTAGGCAAGAACGGTGACTTGAGTTGGCGATCTTGACCTTTGTGCACGGCAGTGACCATCTTAGCTGTCTCGGTCCACACTTGCTTCTTGCTCTTGTTCCTCCTGTTGGTCCTCTTCCTTGGTTCATATTGGGGTTGCTCTGGGATTTGTGCGGTCTTGTTCTTGAAGGAAAACGTTTCCTTCCTCCCCTTGATGTAGAAACTGATCTTGGCAGCACTAGCATAGATGACAGCTCCCGCGGTGTTCAGGAATGGTCTCCCTAGGATGACGGGAGCCCTCTCATCAGAACCGGTCTCTATCACTACGAAGTCTGCTGGAGCGTACGAGGAACCCACTCGGACACAGATGTTCTTCAATATTCCTCTCGGGAAACTCAGTGTCCTATCTGCAAGCTGCAAACACATAGTTGTTTCTAATAATGGTTGTGAAAAGAGTTTTTCATAGAGTACCCTGGGCATGATGTTGACGCTGGAGCCAAAGTCACAGAGTGCTTCTGGGAAGTCTCGCATGCCGATGGAGATCGGGATGACGGGGCGTCCTGGATCGCCTCTCTTGATCGGCAGACGGTCAGTACTTACTTCCACGATAGGGTTACTCCAGTAATCTCCTGCATCAAACATGTCTACAAGATTTGCAGATTCTAGTCCTTCCGGTTGTGATGGTATACCGGGGTTAGTAGCAGGAACAGCAGCAGCTATTTGATTCAACTGAGATTCAATCATTTTATTAAAGCTAATCTGGTTCTTGATGGCAGTAGAGAAATTATCCATTCTATTATTTATATTTTCTAGTATTTTATCATTAGATGCCAATTTCTTAGACAGGTTATCCATTAGCTTTCCTTGGTTGGACACTAACTCTCTCAAAGGTGGATAATTATTATTATTATTGAAAGAATTGTTACCTTGGTAATTACCTGAGTAGTTAGGCCTCTGTTGATTCCAACCTTGATTCTGCTGAGGACAGTTGTAGTAGTTGTTGTTATTGTTGATGTAGCTCACGTCCTCCAGCAACTCAGGACAGTGATTGCCTGAGTGTCCAGTACCTCCACACTCCTCACAAGTCATGTGGGAGTCGTAGACGTGCATGACTTCTTTCTTTTCTCCAGCTCGATCATCGAGCTTCTTCATGAGTAGGTCTAGCTTGGCAGACAGCATGTCTACCTCCTTGAGCTGGTGCATACCTCCACCTCTCTTGCGTGTCTGAGTTCTTTCTTCATTCCAACCTTGGTTGGATGCCATCTTCTCCACAAGAGCTGTGGCTTGAGGTATGGTGAGTGATAGGAATGCTCCTCCAGCTGCAGCATCCATGGTTTCACGGGCACTGTTAATGAGCCCTTGATAAAATGTCTGCATCAACAGCCAGCTTTCCATTCCATGATGGGGACATTCTAGGATGTAGTCTTGGAAGCGCTCCCATGCTTCTGGAACGGATTCATCATGTTGTTGCTGAAAACTTGTAATCTTTCCACGGAGAGCATTGGTCTTGCCCATGGGAAAGAATTTGGCCAGAAAGTTCGTGGAGCAGAGTGCCCACGTAGTGTTCTTCTCCTTTGTAGCGTAGAACCACTGCTTCGCTCTCCCCAACAGTGAGAATGGGAAAAGGCGAAGTAGTATGGCGTCTCTGGGGACTTCAGCCATGGTGAAAGTGCTGCAGATCTCCAGGAAGTGTTGAAGATGAGCACTAGCGTCTTCATGTGGCTTCCCACAGAACTGGTTAGCTTGCACCATGTTGATGAGCCCAGGCTTGAGCTCGAAGTTGCGGTCGATCTCCCCAGCAGGTCCAGTGCGGATGTTGTCCGTAGTGGGAGCTGAGAACTCGCGGATCGACTTGTTCGCCATGGCTTCGAATTCAGTCGACAAATTCCGGATGAAACTTCGGCGGTCTTCGGATTTGGATGAAGCTTTGTGCTGAAGTGTTGACGATGTCTTCTTGAGCTTGGCTCTTGTTCTTCTGAATAAGGCTTCGGGATCGTCAACAAAGTTGTCTGGAAGATGTCTTCTATTCATGCATCACCCTGCAATAAATAATCAAAATGGAAAATACAGGGATAAAACTGTATAAGAGAATTGATAAGCTCGATCAGATTAGTGATGCAAATGATGACTCAAAGTTTCGTATTCATTCCTACTTAGTAATCAACCTTCCCCGGCAACGGCGCCAAAAATGCTTGTTGGGCATTCTTAACGTCACTACCAAAAGTAGACTTAGTTTTATAATTTTGATAACGGCGCCAAAAATGCCAAACCTATCCCTCATGCCACTTAAGCCAAGTTGTCATCCCCAGCATGACATGAGAGACACGGTATTGAAATATGCATTTGCTCATCAAGATAAATAATAAAAGGGATCTGCAAGCGCACAGATTAATACCGATGTAGCATTTTAACCGGGAAGTATTCCAGGTATCGTTATTTATATTTTTACCACTGGGAAGGGATTTCTAAGTATCATGGTTGATAATGGAATGAGAATATGGAACTGAGTACACATCATTGCATGTATAACCGAGAGTATTTATCAATCTCTTTATACAGGTATAAATGTCACATTAAGTAAAGGTAAAGTGATAATGGTGACAAAGATAATTAATCTGATCAGCTAGCCACATATAATAATGATAAGCACCTCAACAGATATTCTAGCAAGTCATTAGCATGGAATTAGGATGAACTACAAAGATATTCCCTAAGTTATTATTAACTATAAAGTCTAGCATATCATAGTTAGTGCAATTATACTTGGCAATCATGGTGAGAAAAGACTATATCCATGCATAGTGAATATTAGCAAGGAAGATGAAGAACATAGCAATCACTCCCCTGTAATAGTGTTGCTCTGCCTGCCCTATACACGAGAGGGGGACTATATAAGAATCAACGAAGCTGTCACTATCGCGAACTACCCCACAATCCGGCATATAGGGTGCAATCGCAGATAAATACGGTATAGACACCACGTCTACACAATAATTATCATTCACCCACTGTACACATGGATAAACGCTATACGATCCTAGGCATGTATATAATTCCAATCTAACTAAGCCAAGCATATAACTATGATAAACTAAGAACAATATAATTGCAAATATAATCAAGTAGAGCAAAGTCATAATCAATATATTGAAATAGAACAGAGTCATATTCATAATATTGAAGAACAATGATGAACAATTGAAGAACAATAGAGGAATTACCAAGAATCCTCTTGACAGATCCGGGAACCAATCGAAGATTGACTCCTTCTAGTTCTAATCCTATGTAGCTATGCTAACTAGAGATCTAGTTGATGTGGTGGCTCTAGGGCTTGATCAGAGGCTCTCCTCCTGAATTAGGGTTTGAAGTATGAGACGAGGGCCTCTCCTCCAGGGGCAGGGGCCTTGCTTATATAGCCCTTTCGGATGAATCTGGGCCGTCGGATCAAACCGACATTGATCGTGCGGTTTTCCTTGATCCTCTAGGTCGGTGGAGCATAATCCTCGAGGCGGAGCCTGATTGGCTGAGCCAGCAGGGCGGGCGCCCTAGGGACTAGGGCGGGCGCCCTGTCCCCGGCTCTGTTACGCCTCCCGTTCGTTCTCGTGACTTCTGGACTCTTCTAGATGTAAGATAATTACGTGTTCGGTTAATATCCCGTCATTAATTCGACATGTGGGCCTTTCTTCCGTATTTCCTGATAACCCCCTGCAGAAATAGATAAACAGCAAAACTCGTGGAATTCTGTCAGATAAAACCCTAAGTCTAGGTGTTGGTTTCATTTGGATCCTTTTCTCTATTTATTTGATAGTTATAATTGATACTTAAGGACTGTCAACAGAGACAAAAGAGAAGTCATGAACGTCTACGACTCTCACATGACTTGTGAGGAATGTGGAGATACTGGACACTCAGGCAATCACTGCCCTGAGATGCTTGAGGATGCAAGGTACATCAACAACAACAACAACTACAACCGTCCTCAACAAAATCAAGGTGGAATCAACAGAGGCCTAACTACTCAGGTAACTACTCAGGTAATTATCAAGGTAATAACTCTTACAACAACAATAATAATTTTCCACCCCTGAGAGAGTTAGTGTCTAATCAAGGAAAGCTAATGGATAACTTATCTAAGAAATTGGCATCCAATGATAAAATACTAGAAAACATAAATAATAGAATGGATAATTTCTCTACTGCCATCAAAAACCAA
The DNA here is from genome assembly GCA_022457205.1 of Saccharum spontaneum. Classification (NCBI taxonomy): domain Eukaryota; kingdom Viridiplantae; phylum Streptophyta; class Magnoliopsida; order Poales; family Poaceae; genus Saccharum; species Saccharum spontaneum. The sequence goes on along the minus strand of CM039617.1, from coordinate 39,027,203 downwards.
ATTAGCTTTAATAAAATGATTGAATCTCAGTTAAATCAAATAGCTGCTGTTGTTCCTGCTACTAACCCCGGTATACCATCACAACCGGAAGGATTAGAATCTGCAAATCTTGTAGACATGTTTGATCTAGGTAACTATTGGAGTAATCCCGCTGTCGGAGTACATAATGACCTTCTGCCAGTCAAGAGAGGCGATCCAGGACGCCCCGTCATCCCGATCTCCATCGGCATGGTGGACTTCCCAGAAGCACTCTGTGACTTTGGCTCCAGCGTCAACATTATGCCCAGGGTACTCTATGAAAAATTCTTTACATATCCTTTATCAGAAACAACTATGTGTTTGCAGCTTGCAGATCGGACACTAAGCTTTCCTAAAGGAATATTAAAGAACATGTGTGTCCGAGTTGGTACCTCGTACGCTCCAGCTGACTTCGTGGTGATAGAGACCGGGTCCGATGAGAGGTCACCAGTTATTCTGGGAAGGCCATTCCTGAACACCTCGGGAGCTGTCATCTACGCCAGCGCTGCGAAAATCAACTTCAACATCAAGGGGAGGAAGGAGACATTTTCTTTCAGGAACAAGATTACACAAATCCCAGAGCAACCCCAACATGAACCAAGAAAGAGGACCAACAGGAGGAACAAGCAGAACAAGAACAGCCAAGGATGGACTGAATCAGCTAAGATGGTCACTGCAGTTCAAGGAGGTCAAGATGGTCGACTCAAGTCGCCCTTCCTGATCAAGAAGGACGACCCAGGTATGCCAAGCATTGAGTGCTCAATCAATGGATACTCCTTTCAGAAGGCGCTCTGTGACACTGGATCAGGCGTCAACATAATGGCCACAGTCACCTATCAGCTCTTGTACGGGACCATGCCCTTAAAACCAACATACACTCAGCTCCAGATGGTAGATCAGACATCCCGAAAGGTCGAAGGTATAGTAACCGATGTCCCTGTTAAAATTAACGATCATTTTGTCCATATAGACTTTCAGGTCATTGACATTGGAGACGATGAGTACGATCCACCCATCATCCTAGGAAGACCGTTCCTAGGCACCGTCAAAGCAATCATCTACATTGGAACCGGAGAAGTCCATATGCATTTCCCCTCTGAGAAGGTACGCCGCTACTTTAATGACCCTAACTATATAGTTGAAGATTCTAAGCAGGTCAGGACAAGAAGAAGGTGACGTAACCGTAACCAAAGGAGGCAAACCATCAAGGACGTATGGGCAGACTATGAAGGAGAGGTCATAAGGCCTGAGGATACACAATAGGAGACCGAAGCACCAAGTCAGGTATGGAAAGTGAAGACAGTTACACAAGAAGAGGAGGCGCTGCCGGAACCACCGTCTACGCCACCCAAATCCCAGGACAAATAAGAAGAAAAGAAGTCCTGTTCGGAGGACTTAAAAACACCGAACGTCATGCCAAGAGGTAAACTTGGTAGTTATCATTTTCCCTTTAATTATTGCTCAGTTAATCATGTTCATTCTGTCTTAAAAAAAAGTTAAAAATAGTAAGCCCCATGTGAGTATGCGAGTGGCATAAAACCCATAAGTACATTCACTGTGGCGGCATAAAAAAATAATATATATTTTTTCTGTTCTATAAAAATGAAAATAAAAATAGAGAGTGACATTTACCAAGGAAGCTCAAACATGATAAAGGCTAGATATTTATGCTAACGCTTAATCAAGTTCCACGAAGCTTTGTTGTCTATTTGAGCTCCACAGAATTCAGGAAGACTAGCAGATGGAGGACATCCTAATCGTTGTCAGGGTGCTGCCGACATTCAAATACACCTCTGCACCTGCTAGCTACATCAGAAGAAATTACATCAAGATCCAGCTTGGGGGAGAGCACCCCCATTTATCCCGATAAGTATTTTTATCTACATTTATACCTATGCTTTATTAAAATAAAAAGATGCATAATCATGAAAACCCAAATAAATATTTTGTGTTTATATATATTTGCTTAGTTTAATAAATAAATAAAGTAGCTATGCTAAACTGAATCTTGAAAATAAAACTCTAGCATGGATATGATGAATAGTTGCTCTGCCTAATTTTCAAATTTGTTCTCTCTCTAGTTTAGACATAACTGTTATAATTTAAAACTGGCTCTAAACCTGAACTAGTGGGAAGAGAACTTGATCTGAAGTCTAAGTTGTTAGCGGATATGATATGGGAAGGTTGAGCTGCTGTTTATCTGTTCCTAGAGATGCTAGAATTCTAGAGAATTTTATCTTTAAAAATCTTTAAAATGTTGCATGATGAGTTCCTGTATGATGAGAGTTTAAATTCCTACCACAGCCATATATACATGCTTGTTAGATTAGGAGCCGCACTTTTACTACTTACTGCTTATGGGCATTGAGTGTGGTCAAGCTGTGTAGACCCTTAGGAACTTGTCATGTGGTTAAAATCAAGATTCACTTGCACGTTCACTCATACAAGCTGCTTCTACTCCGGAAGTACGCATCCACATATATCCACTCATTTCCATCTCCAGATTCACCCAAAATTATTCTACTCCTGACCCGGGAGAGAATAGCCAAAAACATTATCTCATTCCTGTTATTCCCTGTGAAGTTAATGCTCAAGTCATTTCTACTACCACTTGCTATATTTTCAAAAGAGGGAGATTGCTCTAAAAAAATAAAAAAACAAGGAAATAAAAAGGAGCAAGTGCTCGGAACCTCGAAGAAAGAAAAAGTGAGACGAGAGGTAAAAATGGACAAGTGTCCGATAGTAGAATTAGGGGTACAAGATACCCACCTGAGAGAAAAAAATAGAGCATCTCATTCCCCTCAAAAGTTTTAAAAAGCAAGAAAGGTATGTATTCCCTCAAAAAGAGCATTAGACTTTTGTTATCACCATACACCACTCATTCACCACACATGCACATCTTGATTTGACTTATTGACTTGTTTCTCTGGATCCATGGTTTGACTATGCAATAAATGTTCTATGAGTATGTATACTGTATCTCCCACCTATGAGCTCTAGATATCAAAGCCTTATTAGAGTAGGGTGAGAGAGAAGGCAATGTCACTACGCCTTATACCATAAATACCACATACTTTGAGAGAGAAGGCATATACCATTACTGCCTTGGTAAGGATCCAGAAATACCACAAAAGAGAGACCCGAGAAAGTCATACAAGGAATCTCTGAGTTTTATTTGAAAATCTGCAAAAAAACTCCAGACCTATAGCTGATCAAGAATAAGAGACATGGCGTTTGACTAGACCGTTCTATCTTTTAACCACTCAAGATGCAGGTGACGGTTGCAAGCCCCATGGTGAAAGGTAAAATGAGTAAGTTTTAAGTCTTGACAGTTTACTCTAACTCAGGGATGAGACCTTATTTGAAAGCATATGTACCGTCAACGTTCAAAGGCGTTGCAGCAACTTCTAATCCATAATGAGTCTATCCTTGCTCAGGGACGAGCAAGAGGTAAGCTTGGGGGAGTTTGTTGACGGTCCTTTAGTACCAAATATAGTTATCAAATAAATAAAGAAAAGGATCCAAATGCAACCAACACCTAGACTTAGGGTTTTATCTGACAGAATTCCACGAGTTTTGGTGTTTGTCTGTTTCTGCAGGGGGTTATCAGAAAATACGGAGGAAAGGCCCACACGTCGGTTTTACATAGAGATAATAACGTGTTCACCGATTTTCTATCATCTAGAAGACTCCAGAAGCCACGAGAACGAACGGGAGGCCGAACGGGCCCGGAGGCAGGGCGCCCGCCCTGCTCCCTAGGGCGCCCGCCCTGGCCTGAGAGCCAATCAGGCTCCGTCTCACGGATTATGCTCCACCGACCTAAGGGATCAAGGAAAACCGTGCGATTAATGTTGCTTTGATCCGACGGCCCACGTTCACTTGAGAGGGCTATATAAGCAGGACCCCTGGCCCCTAGAGGAGGCACTCCCTCATTCTCATTCTTCAAACCCTAATCTCAGGAGGAGAGTCTCTGATCAAGCCCTAGAGCCACCACATCAACTAGATCTCTAGTATAGCAGAGCTACATAGGATTAGAACTAGAAGGAGTCAATCTTCGATTGGTTTCCGGATCTGTCAAGAGGATTCTTGGTAATTCCTTTACTGTTCTTCATTGTTCATCATTGTTCTTCAATATTATGAATACAACTTTGTTCTATTTCAATATATTGATTATGACTATGCTCTACTTGTTTATGTTTGCGATTATATTGTTCTTAGTTTATCGTAGTTATACGCTTGGCTTAGTTAGATTGGAATTATATACATGTTTAGGATCGTATAGCGTTTATCCATCGGATCCATGGGTAAATGATAAATATTGTGTAGGCGTGGTGCTTAGACCATATTTATCTGCGATTGCACCTTATATGCCGGATCGTGGGGTGGTCCGCGATGGTGACAGCTTCGTTGGTTCTTATATAGTCCCCCTCCCGTGTGTAAGGCAGGCAGAGCAACATTATTACGGGGGAGTGATTGCTATGTTTCTCATCTTCCTTGATAATATCACTATGCATGGGCGTAGTCCTTTCTCGCAATGATTGTCAAGTGTACTTGCACTAACTATGATATGCTAGACTTTATAGTTAAGAATAACTTAGGAAATATCCTTGTAGTTCGTCCTAATACCATGCTAATGACTTGCTAGAATATCTGTTGAGGTGCTTATCATTATTATATGTGGCTAGCTGATCAGATTAATTATCTTTGTCACCATTAATACTTTATCTATATTTTATGTGACACTTACCCCTGTATGCAAGAGATAGATGAATGCTCTCACTTATACATGAAATGATTGATACTCATTCCTATATTCCATTCCATAATCAACATTGATGTTAGTAATCCCTTCCCAGTGGTAAAAATATAAATAACGATACCTGGAATACTTCCCGGTTAAAATGCTACATCGGTATTAATCTGTGCGCTTGCAGATCTTATTTATTATTTATTTAGAAGAGCAGTTGCATATTTCAATACCGCGTCTCTCATATCATGCTGGGGATGACAACTTGGCTTAAGTGGCATGAGGGATAGGTTCGGCATTTTTGGCGCCGTTATCAGAATTAGAAAACTAAGTCTACTTTTGGTAATGACGTTAAGAATGCCCAACAGTCTGCCAGATTGAACAACTCCCCAATCCGGCATATGACTTTGTCATGGTCCAGATCCTCCGAACACATCCACATCTGGTCAGCCGAGCCTTGGTACTCGTACCCGGCGTGCACCCTCGTCTGGCATGGCTGCACACGCCGGCTAATGAAGTTCCCGGCCACAGCCGGTCCGTCTAGGCGATTCCACGGGAGCAGCGCCATCAACTCCTCCACCTACAAAATCAGCTCTGGTCGCTCATTCTAGGCTACTCTCTTGTCTAGAATGTACCCGATGTCGCACAACATAGCGCTGTCGGGCTCTTTGCGAATGTAAAACCACTTCTTGTACCAATCTCTGAGAGAGGTGTCCCAGGGGCAGTTGAGATACTCTTGCTTCATCCCATCTCGAAGAGTCAGGTACACTCCACCGGCAATTTTAGAGCCACCTTGGGACCCCTTCTTCCTCAAGCAAAACAGATATCTAAAGAGGTCGAAATGGGGTTGGATTCCCCCATACGCCTCACAAAGGTGGATAAAAATAGAAACAAGGAAGATCGAGTTGGCATGCATATTGCAAATCCCAATCTCGTAATACAGACAAAGTCCTTGAAGAAAAGGATGGACTGGAACCCCAAAACCCCGCTTGAAGAAATCTTCGAAGATAACTATCTCACCAGGCTAGGGATTGGGATAGCTGTCTCTGCCCGCTGGCCGCCATCCACAAGCTCTCGGTTGTGAAGTACGCCTAGGCCAACGAGGTCGTCGATGGTCGCTTCGGTGGACTTTGACTTCCACCACTCCTTCCTCATCATTTCGGCTCTTTTCGTCGCCTTCGTCTTGGCCATTTTCTACCTCTCTTGCCTCTTTGCTTTGGATTTGCTGGTGTACAGAGAGTGTGTCGCTCCTAACAGCGGTGAGGTGTGCTAATGGTGGCGGTGGAATCAAAATAGGGCGCACGGGCTAGAGGAAGAAGGTGGTTGGTTTGTAAATGCGACTATTGGGTGTAAATGGGGAATGGCCACACTATGGCAATTTATCTCATTGACTATGTCGTTCCACCTCCCTGAGATTCTTGGGATACGTGCATGAGAAACGTGGCATGATCCCTTCGGTTTCCCCTTTTTTCCCAGATACTGCGCCAGTAAATGTGTCCCTTATTTCCTCTGTGGGAGGGCCCACACTGGCATGCTACATTTAGCGGATGTTTCATTGTGACACTGACACGACAGAAGAGCGTGACAATAACGTCACATCAGTCAACTTTTTGTGATATCATGTCAGAGCAAGGAAGAAAGAAAAATACAAATTAAATATTCTGCGTCCGCCGGAAAGACAGTAAGAGACGCTCGGGGACTGTTCTGGCCATAGATTGTCATAGACCACCGAGCATGTTATATTCCTCGACCAGGCTCAGGGACTCGTCGACCATGTCTCACATGGCTTAGGGACTCATCGACCACATCTCATTCTGCTCGGGGATTCATCAACCATACCTCATGCTGTGCTCGGGGACTGTTTCGACCACTCTCCGACCACAGCTTGACCCATGATTTCCTCGGCTACATGTGAAATTGGACTAACATATAGTTGAGAGATCATTACTTTTTAGACCTTGCTACAAGGCTCATACTTCGCCTTCCAGCAAGCCTGGGGACTACATCGGTACGATGCACCTGTCGGTGCATCTCAGTAAGTTTCTATGGAGTTTCATTTTAGACCTTGGCACCATGTGCCTACGTCACCTACTACCAGGCTTGGGGACTAAGTGGGCACACTTCACCTAGCAGTGAATGTGTTTATTTTTTGACCCCTATGCTTTGTTTACCCTGCATATATTTCTTTTCAGAAATACAAGTGGGCACACTTCACCTAGAAGGAAATCTTTTTCTTTTTTCTCTGAGTACCATACATTCTTCAGACAACCTACTTTCTCCGATAACAACGGGTGGTCAGCTATATTATACGCCGATCAGATGCCTGCAACAGCTGCTCGGATGGTGTTTTGACTAGTCAGAGACGTCAAGAACTTAAGCCTCACTATTCAGAGAAGGTCAAGACGGCGTGTCGCATCATAATGTATAGTGCTCGGGGACTAGCTGTGGGGGTATTAACCCCTATACCCTTACGGCTAGACTTGGGCTGGCCCAGACCAGAGGGTCCGGCCCACCAGAAGATGACGCGTGGCCCAGTGGATCTACTCAGGCGTCCCACGCAAGGAAGGAAAGCAAACTTGGAGATCAAGCAAGATCCTAGTAAGTTAGAATAGGAATCCTTATCCAGCTAGCTATGGCAATTGTAACCGGGCAGGATTAGTTTCCAGATTTGTAACCCTGCCCCTCGGACTATATAAGGCGGGCAGGGGACCCCCTCAAAACACATCTCATTATACACAGCAATACAAATCAGACGCAGGACATAGGTATTACGCCCTCATGGCGGCTGAACCTGGATAAAACCTTGTTGTGTCTTGCGTCACCATCTAGTTCAAGCTTGTGCACTTGTCTACCGATAAATCACTACCTTGGGCATACCCCTTGGTAGATTGCCGACTAGGTTTTGTCGACAATCGGCTTTCAGCCTGAGTTGAGCTACTCGGCTTCGCGGTCAGACACTCAGGTCTAGCTAGCTAAGTGAAAGGCATGCGTTCAACATGACTAAGGAAAGGCTCCAAGAATTGGTCCTTAATCGATATAGACATAGTTACTGTAAGTCTAACAACCCTATAAGCCCCCGCCTGGTCTTTATTTAGTTTAATCCTGGTTCTTTTCCACTATAATAAATATAGTCAACCATGCCAGATATATCCCTAAAGCTCGAAGGTGATAGGGAATTACCCGACTTATACTGTTTAGAGCAGGGCTAAGCATCTACTCGATCCTGATCTACATAGGATTTGAGGTATGCTTTTTGGGCAAGGATAGGATATCAATGCAGCATGTGTTTTCAACCAACACCTATAACTTAATGCATCAATACATAAAACATATATACTCAAGTGTATTTTAGAAATTAGGAGGTTTATAATGCTCCGAGGCTTGCCTAGGATCCGACACAAGTCAGTTTAGTTAGCTTGCACCGTCTTGGTGACATCTTTAGTCCTAGCACTTGCTTAGTCCTTCTATCTTCAGGATAGATCATCAAACACCGTCTTCTGCTTTGGCTCCAACATCTCGTCCTTCATATGGTGCATCTAGCGTATCTAGATGAGATGCAAGATGCAAGTGCATGAATATGAAGAATAGTACCATGAGACGCATCACAAATAGCAAGCAAGACAAGCATAGTTTACACTAAACACACTTAAGTACTTTGCAATGCTTAACTTAAACATCACACAATCTGTCATGCTAAGATAGCAAAGAAGAAGATAACACCAAGCATGACACAAGTTTCCCAAGATCTCAGGTGCTCTAAATCAACCATCATCAAAGGTATGAGCCATACTTAGCAACACATGAAGTAAACACATACAACTAGCATCTGTCAACTTTTGAACTGTAAACAGCAGCTGCATAAATAAATCATATCTCGAGTTCTATAAATCCAAATAATATGCAACAAGATATTATGGAAATCTTATGAAATTGTCTACATTTCATCTTTAGACATCAAAGCATGATTTACATGTTAAGTAGATTGAAATTACACAATTACAGAAACTGGTCCTGACAAGACAGAGAGCAACAAATCCTGTATTCTAACTTTAAACAGCTCTAACTCAAAAACTACTTAGCCAAATACCACCAAATTTTAACAGCGACTAGATCATGTAATTTGCCACAACTTTGCTATATACAAGATGCCCAGAAAACATCATTAACATGGGGTAATTTATATTGCCCCCAGAACTGTCCTGAAACCAATAATTGCAAGAAATAATTATTAACTTATGTTGCAAACATATAATTAGACAAAACCAACTTTACCAACATGTCACACATGACTAATGAACATCAGAAAACATAGTGTCACCACCAAATATATTCTTTTAATACATTTCTTAATTTATTTAGATAATAAGGTGGTTTAATGAACATACACCAAAAGTTCACACTAAATTCTACAAAAAAAAATTTAGTAGCTTGCATATTATCTCAATAGTTTACTGTACAAATTTCAGACCATTTGAACAAGCATAGCAATCTCTAAGGAAAATACCAAATGCTAATGCAAGAAATCATGTGAGAGCAAGATAAACCAATAACTCACTCATACAGCAACCAATGACCATAAAATTATTACCACACATCAAACATCACATGAATAGCATGCCATAAAAATTTCACTTCATTTGGAATCCTACATCTGCAGTTATGAAAATGACAAATACAACTAGCATTAAAAACCTAGCTGCATAAATCTATTTTTACAGCAAAAACTTTAAACTAAAACATGTCATATTATAGATCTAGTGCATAGACACTTTCACAAGTATTCCAAAAAGTCATCATTTGCTATTTTATGATTTTTCTACGAATTGTTATGAATTTTCCAAGTTCAATCAAATTTCTACAAACAAGTCCTAATATGCACTATTCATCTGAGTCTATAGCTTCGCAGTTAGGACCCTCCCTTTTGTCAAATTCCAGGACGAAGTCCTCCACGCAAATTTGGAGCAGGGAAGCCATCGGGCTCGTGGTTTTCGGCCGCCGTGGCGCTCGCCGGCGATGACGGAGTGGCGGGGAAGCACCAGGGAACCAGTGTGCTCACGTGGGGTGGCTCAGCTTAGCCCGAGGTGGCCCGAGACCAGCTAGCCATGAGAACACGACGGGTTGAGGGCTGCGGCCGCACCAGCGACAGCAGACGGCGGCGGAGGGAGTCGGTGAAGGGCTCGGCGTGTACGGAGGATGAAGGGGAGGGCACTGGGGACAGCGCTAGGGCTGAGGAGGGCTCGAGGGCAAGCGGTGGTGGAGGAGCAAGGGCAGCGCTGCTGCTCGGCCACCATGGCTAAGCCGTGAGAGCGAGGGAGAGAATGGGAGCGAGAGACAAAGGAGGGCGCTCGACTTTCCTCTTTCTCGGTCACGGGGGCGAGATGTCATACATGCAGGCAAGCGTGCGACACACGCGGCAGTGAAGGGCTGCGGTCGGTCGGCCGAGGCGGCCTCTATTGAAGGCGTTCAAAAGCTGAAGAACCAATACAACCGCAAAAACACACTAAAACTCTATACTTCCTCCCTCTGTAACTCCATAACCATTTGATGATTCGATCGACCAATTTCTCCTTGTTGTAGTGCTGCGTGAGTACTACACTTTTTCTTAAAGTGTCAAAGTCTGGGTCACCCTAGTTTGAAAGATATGGAGCTCCAAAGGAGGGTACCTCAAAACCAAATTCTGCAGTCCAATGGTAAGTCGACTGAAACTGTCTTCTTCTCTCCTCTCCATCTCCCAAACCGAGCAAGCAAAAGCTAAACCAATTCCACAGTGTTGTAGAGCTATATGAGGACTACAACTTTGCTTAAAGGATTTAGGTTTGGTTCAACTCGGTTTGAGAGATATACTATCCCAAAAGAGGGTACATCAAAACAAAAACAGCTCCAACACGCCAAATTCACGAAGTCCAAAAACAGCAGCAGAGTGCAACTTTGAGCCTCTGTTTGACTCATTTCCAAGCTGAACTAGGGTATGCTCCAAAAACAAAGTTTGTTGTACATAACATGGACTACAACTTTTATTTAAGGTCCAACCTCAAAAGGGGTATAGAACCTATAGTTCTACTTTGACCAAAGTAGCATCACAATAAAGCTTAAATTATCCTTTGTAATCTATTGGAACATTTTCTTGGCATTTGCTCAACATGAACCTTTCATGACTTTTGTTGTAGAGTTCAACTAGATTAATTTGGGCAAGGTTGCAAGGTTTAGTTGATGACCTATATTTTCATTCACTTAATAGTGCAATTCAAGCACTTAGTAAAGTCATTCCAACAAGGATATAACTTATCATTTCATATTACTTTTTGATTCCAAACTTCATGAAACTTTTCCATGGATCAATACAGATGGAGATTAATGTGAGACACATGAAAGAGGTTCCAATAACACCACCTAAGCATACATTTGAATAGGGTCTATACGTAAGCAAGGTGCATTGTCCAAGTTTAGGTTGGGCTCATTTCCATACATTTGGCTTTGACATCTTCAACACCACTTAATCTGTCATGTTTGAGCTCAAACCCACTCCTAAACTATGATAAACACCTGGGGTGTTACACATGTTATACTTCGAATCTGTGGATTTCCCTTCATGGAAATCAGGATCGTTTCAAATGCCCACCTGTTGACACCGTTTTTAGTACGTGTCAAAGTGATCAGGAAAGGTTGATTAGCAAGGGAGAGATTGACGTGTGAATTGATGGCCAAGGAGAACAAGTTTGTTTTAAGCGGTGGCAGTGTATGAATTTGATTGGGAATGTTGCCGATGAAGTCAAAGGTGTTATTGCCGATGCCGATGGAAGAAGGTTTGGAGACTGTTGCCGATAAGGGAGTGTATCGATGAAGGAAGGTGTGAAGAATGCAGCCGATGAAATAGGGAATGTGCCGATGGAAGGAGATCGAGGGTTGCTGCCGATGGAAAAGGGGATGTGCTGGTGGAAAGGAGACCAATAAGAATACCATCGTGATTAAGGCAGATCATGGAATAAAATAGGAATTGATTTCCTTGTTTACGATTAGTAGAGTCTGAGTTGTGTAAAAGTCATATTCTTAGATTTGAGTTTAGTATCCTAGTCGTATTCGATTATGTTTCTATAGATCAGGATATAAATATAGAGTGGAGGGCAATGTAATAGAAATCAATCAATATACATCAAAAAACAGCTTTTACTCTTATTTACATCTACTTTACGGCGACTTCGTCAATTTGCATATTTTTCCTTTTTTACGAGTTCTCATCGATTCGGCGAGTTGCATTGCTCTAAGTGCAATTTTTGTCGATCCTCGAGTTCCGCGTGAGTACCTCTTGGCCATGACTTCCGAGCGTATCGCTGTTGTCAGGACCAAAGTGCTCGTATCTTCATCCTTGTCGATTAACAGGTCAAATCGACTGGCACGCTTTGGATATCGACTTCGGGTATTAGCCCTTTGTGTTTGCAGATTCACTTTTGCATCAACACATCTTTTGGCACGTCTGGTGGGACAGATCTAATCAAGATGCCTAATCATGAGATAGATGCTGGGAATATCATCGCAGTAACAGAAGAAGATCTTAAGGATGATCAGAAGCAAGCTATGGAAAGGGCTATTGAAGAATATAGACAGCTTTGCTTAAAGTCATTCAGCGTGAACAAAAGTGGACAAGTCATCCAGAAGCAGGACTTGTCGTTGCCTCGGCAGGTTACCTTTGATCCTAATCCTGGTAAACTTCAAGAGATGGTTAATTCTGCAGTGAATCATGCTTTAATTAATCACTCCAATGTGCTGTCCAATACTGTTCATAATGCTGTGATTCGAACTTTCAAAGAAGGGCCAGCGTCACATCATTACGTCGGGCCTGCTTATCATCAACCAGAAGCAGCATCTGCTGTTGCTCCATCGGCTCCTCCAGCCGTTGCGGGTATAGAGATTTCTTCTCCTCCAGTATCAGCAGGATTATCTAATGCACAGTCTACTCCGATTCGTCCAGATTCAGCATTATCAGGACGAGTTCAGCTTGGTACAGATCTATCAGCATCAGCTTTATCAGGTCCTGTACTACAGAGTAATCAAACTCCTGCTAATTGGTGGGGATATGGTATGCCTCCGGATCCATCTACTGTCAATCACGGATTATCTCAAGTGTTTGACGCAGCGGGGAAAAACTCCTATAACATCGGCTGGTTTGCCGATAGCCCAAGCGCCTCAATATATTACAACCACTGCACAACCAAGTCTGGGAGGTTTTCAGGCGTCTCTAGGTCAAACATCTGGTTCAAGTCCATCGGCAAGTTTGTTACCGATGCAGCAGAAGGCTCCTGTAATCAGTCAACCTGGAGTACAGGTTATGCCTC
>CM039617.1:38929833-39014008 GCA_022457205.1 Saccharum spontaneum | reverse complement strand
GAAGCTTGTAGTTTGCAAACCAAGCCAAACCAGCCTTCACTTATGTTGACAAATTTGTAGATCACATGTAGCCCTACAACTTTGTCAATATCACCCAAGCCTGGTTCTCAATGGTTCAAGAGATATTGGGCCATGAAAATGACCTGTCAGTCGGCACCTTTAACTGAAACTTGGTTTCAGTTTCACCGAGCACTACTTTGAGACCATATAGTTTTCTTTATAGACCGAATCAGCTCGAGCTCCAGTGGACAATTTTGTAGACGATATGTACCTCTACAACTTTACTAATTACGGCTTGTACTAAATCGGCCTAGATTGGGAGTTACAGGTCGCCAAAGTCACGCTGTCAGGCTCGGCTTGACTGAACTGAAACCGCGATTCAAAAATTCAGTGAACGGAACGTGGCGCCTCGGCAGAAGAACGCCGCCGCGTGTCCTCCACACGCCGCGCGCGACCTGGCGCTGCGGCCAGCTGCCGAGCGCATGAAGAGCGCCTCTGCTGTCGCTCCAACCTCACTCGTCCATTTCCTCCTCCTCCTTCCTTCTCGTTTGCAAAAGGGAGAGAACCGAGCCGCCATCCCCTTTCTTCTCCGACGAGCCCGAGCGCGAGCTACGCCACCCCACCGGCCGATTGCGCTTGCCAATTCCTCCGCCACGACACCCTCCATTCCCCTGGACCTACCGAAACCCACGACTGGACCCTAGGTGAGCCGCATTCCTTTCTTCTCCGCCTCTGAGGGGTCGCCGGAGCCCGCCATGGAACCTCACCGTGGTCGGGGTGCCTCGGGTCCTTCTCCATCCCCCCTTACCAGCAAAACGGAACCCCCATGCCTCGGTGAAGCTCGTACCGAGCCCAAACCGCACTATCCTGCTTCACCGGCGACGGTGCGCCGCCACCGGAGGTCACCGGCCGCCACGCACGGCGGCAGGCCCTCTCCTCCCCATCCCCATCCATCCTACGGGTGCCAATCGGTGCGCCAGGTGACGGAGATCACGAGACCGTGCTCGGTTGGCCGCGCGAGCTCTTCTCCGGCGAGCGCGAGCTCACCGGAGCTCGCCGGGTGCCGGCTCCCCTGCCTGCGGTCGCTGACCGCGGGGGTCCACCCGTCAGCGTCGCGCGCGGGCGGGAGAGCCGAGCGGGCCGAGCGCGCGCGGGTGTGGGAGTGTGGGCCGGATTTCGTTTCCAGGCCGGCCCAATCGTCCGAAATAAAAATGAATTTTTATTATTTTGATACTAATTTTTGTAATACTTGGAAAAATAGGAATCTAGGGTTTTAGTGATCCAAAAATCATGAAATAAATTTTGTTAGAATCTACTGGATGTGTAGTATTTTAGAAAAATATAGATCTGGCATGAGATGTTTAAATTCTGTAAGAATTTATTAGATCCTTTAAATGTGTTTTGGAATGCATACAAATTTGTTTAATTTATAGCTTGAGCTGTAGAGTTCCATAAATTATGAAATTTGGTGGGTAGGTTACTCTATGCTAGTCCTAGCTCTGGTAAAAATTTGGGCACCAGTACTTAAGTAATTTTCAAGTTATAAGGCTATCATTTTATTCTAGGAAATAATTGAAGTAATTTTTATAATTTTTCTACAGTGCAATGTTATTGTAAATTTTTGGAGAATGTCTTGGTACCCTAGAGTGTCTAAGAAAAATATGAAATCTGTTGTTTGATACTTTTCAATGTGATTTATGATTTATGCAAAAATCAGCCTTTTGGGCTTGTGAATTTTGTATAGGGAGTTTCTGTGAATAAAACTTGTTCAAATTTTTACTGTGGTCTATTTTGAGGTCAGAGAGTCCCCTGTAATTTTTGTAGAATTTTAGGAGCAGTTTACATATATGTTTGAAATTCTACCTAAATAATTAAGTAAATTAAGAAATGGGGTTAAATAAATATCCTAGTTGGTTCCACCTTACTTTCTGGTGTTTTTATACCTAATGTGAACTGTTAGTAACATTAGTTTGGGTCTAGGAGACTTTGGTCATATCAACAAATATTTAACCTTTGTAAATTTAGGTTTTCTGGACAGCTGGAAGTATTTCTAAGTTTGACCTTTGATAAAATTTGTTGTTGGGAAACTTGTAAATACCAAAGTCACAGTAAACTTGATGAACTAGCTTGTGTCAAAATTTGGGAACATTTGGCTTCGTAGTTTGAGAGTTACTGTTGTTTTAAGTGGCAGTTCAGAATCTGCTACTCTCTGTTTTGAGAGGACAGATTCTGGAACTTGTGAAGTTTGACGTGGAAAACTTGGGAGTTTGGGGTTGAGGTCTGAAAATGAATTGTAGAGAAATTCTTAGGCTTTCCAGATTGTCCTAGATCATATCTTTTGGAATTGTAAATCTTTAGTTATGATAAAAACAAGTAGCTGCTGTCCAGTATGCTCTATTGTGATGCTTTGTTGATTGATATGGTGTGATATCCTAAGACAAGTTACTTTTGTAATTGTTAGGTGTTAGGGCTTTAACTGAAGATGAGCAACTTTATCTTAGGTTAAGTAGATTAGGTGAGTACTTCTCTACCGGAGAGGAAATTTGCACCTACTCTTTTGAAGTGATTTGAATAGAGCGCTAAATTGTTGTAATGCATTTCATTCCGAGCATATTGCATCTTTCATTATGCATTCATGAGATTTATTATGCACTCATGTAATAGGTGTACCGGAGGGGGTAACGCTCCTCGAGTTCGAGCAGACGATCCCAGAGGAAGTACTGAGTCAACCGGAGGAGCAGACAGAGCCCATCGGCGAAGGAGACGCCGTTGAAGACCTCCCGGAGTGCCCGAATCACGTGCCTTCCACCTTCCTTAAAGGCAAGCCCCGGTGCATGCTGAACCCATTATTTGATAAAAGATATCTTGAGTACTTTTAATTGTTTACTGCATTATGTAGTAGGAGTTGTATGAAAACAACTGTTGCATTACACCTGTCCTTGTCCAGATACTATGCCCTAATCCTATATTAGGTGTAGGCACGTGTCAATGCTTAGCCCTGCTTAGTACGGTAGAAGTCGGGTGATTTCCGGTCATCCGCGAGAGATAGGACTGGGTCGCGAGTGGCTTATGGCTATCGTGATGGAACCATGCTTTAAAATGGAATTGAGACCGGGCGGGAGTTCGATGGTACATCCGCAAGACACTTCACGTCTTGGGTGTGGAGCCATGCCCGTCTGAGTCGTTTAAGGACCGATTCGCTGTACGTCCTTGAGTCATGTTGAACGCAGTCTAACACTTAGTTGGCCGGATAAGTCGTTCCGACCGCGAAGTCGAGTAGTATGGTTCAGGCCGGGAATCGAATGGTAGGTTGCTTCTTGGAGGAGAGAAAGGATGTGCTTGGGGACATTGGCGTGAGACCAAGGGGGGGTTAGAGTCCCTAGCACCTGGCAGAGTGTCGCCCTTGGGGTCGCGACATCATTCGGACCCGCGATTCCTGAACTGTACGAAAGATGACCTGAGCAGCCCTCGCCAGGCGCGTCTCGGTGAGTGTTAGAAATACCCCTCCAGCTGGATAGGAATTCGATTCGAATCGCCGTCGCTCCCGGTTAGTGAGCACTTGACTTGAGCAGCGGCAACGTAGATCTCATTAATTAAACAGATGGTTAAGTGAATGATACAATGTTGCCACAATTTATACCTGCTATGGAATAATATGAATAATTGTTTGATGATAATCAAGTGCATGTTTAGTACAGGTGCTAAGATAGATGACAGGTAAATGCTAAAAATAACTGCTAGTACAGGTTATATGAGTGTCAGCTACTTATGCCTTTATGCAAAATGTGGTGTCAGCTAGCCTCTTGTGTAAGCCTTGCATAATCCTTGGTGTCTACTTTATTTTTGGTTTACGACGGGTAAGTCTAGCTGAGTACATTCCAGTACTCAGGGTTTATTCCCTCCTGTTGCAGATGATATGCTTTACCAAGGCTTCTGCAAGACTTGTCTTCACCCCGCGGGGGATGAGGACTAGATCACATGGGCATGATCATCTTTATGTACTTTCCTCGTTCTTTTGTGGGATGTCGATCTATCCAAACTGGCAGTATTTAAGTAACTTCAGTGTGTGTTAGACTTCCGCTACTTTCAAACTCGGTTTGTAATAATTGCGACTCCGTGGTGTTAACTTATTTCTGAACTACTTGTGAAATGTAACGTATGCTGTGTATGTTGAATGATGCGATCCTGGTTGTAAGCAGTTTGGTTTGAAATCCTTCGTGATTTCGATTGACTACCGGGATTATATGGGCTCAAGTTTGAAAATTTGAGCGCTTCGGTGCTTGTTTTCGTACTTGTGCTCTTATAATTTGGTCGGTTCTGTTACAAGTGCCTCACGGCGCGACACTCGGCAAAGGATGACGGCAGGTGGAGCCGGTCACGTCGACCACCTTTGCCGACGGCCTTGCTTTGCCGAGTGCCCGGCACTCGGCAAAGGACAATTTTTGCCGAAGGCTGGACTTTGCCGAGTGTCCGGCACTCGGCAAAGGCTGGTTTGCCGGGTGCATTTCTTTGCCGGGTGCCGTGGGGTCTGGCACTCGGCAAATAATGCCTTTGCCGGGTGCCCGATAAAAAACACCCGGCAAATCATTTTGCACCCGGCAAATCGTCCGTTTCCTGTAGTGACAGCCCCGAGTCTGCGGCGACGATGTTCATCGAGGCGATCTCGCATCCGCTGCCCCCAGGCCCCAGCCCTTCTTCAACACCCCGGGGGCAGGTCCGGTCCTCAACAGCGGCGCAGGAAGTGCCCACCTCCCCCAGTGTGGAAGAGTGTCCGCATTGCAGCCAGGTGCAACTGGCCCAGAGGCGACACCCATACGCGCGCACGGCAGGTCCTCATGAAGCGGCTCGGCGTCCTCGAGGAGGAGGGCCTCAACCCCGACGATCAGTTCCTGCGCTACTTCAACCTCTTCCAGGGACCGCTCACCGACTCAGTTGTCATGGCCTTGACGGCCCTGTGCGGCCTCGACACAGCTCCGGCGGCTGCTACTTCTCAGAAGTAGATGCAGTGTGTGCACTCTTCAGGGGTCCAGTTTGTTTGTCCATGTTAGTCTCCAGACATCATTTAGCTTCCTGCAGTGTGGTAGTCGTCGAGTTCGGGCTCAGATCACCGTTGCTGCCATCCAGTGAACCAGAACGCCCATTGTTCCTCTCTGCCATGTATGTGTGCCATCTGGGATTATGCTGTGATCTTCCTTCAGCCTGCATGCGCCCAGCCACTACATGTCTCATTGCAATAGGGGTGACCAAACTGTTTTAAATGGCACAGCGAAATTGTAGACTTTTCAACTGGAACGTAAGGGGACTCAACGATGGCGCCAGGCAAGACACAGTAAAAGAACTTGTGAGAGACACCGGATCCACCATTGTTTGCCTCCAGGAGACAAAGCTTCAGCTGATGGACCAACGCATTGTGACCTGGACGGTAGGTCCAAAATTCGCCAATTCGTTAGCTGTGCTGCCAGCAGCACAAACTACATGTGGCATCCTTCTTGCCATCAATGAAGATTATTTCGACTTGTCTAACACACAGCTGACCACAAATGCGATTACCACGACAATCACCATGAGGGCGGATGGAACCCAATGGCAAATCACAGTCGTCTACAGGCCGCAAAGGGATGATGAAAAATCCAGTTCCTTCATGAGTTAAAAAACATCCCACCCCCCGACCATGAAAGGTGGCTCATCCTGGGAGATTTCAATCTTATCTACCAAGCGGAGGACAAAAATAATTCGAACCTCAACCATCGACTGATGAGTTCCTTCAAGGCGGCCATTGATGACTTGCAACTGAAAGAGATCAAGTTAAATGGACGCCGTTTCACATGGAGTAATGAACAGGCTAACCCAACCCTTACCAGAATTGATAGACTCCTGTGGCTGTGCACCCCGGAATGGGAACTATTATTTCCGGCGTGCCTCCTACACTCCCTGCCATCTCTTATGTCGGATCATACACCGCTTTTGTTGCAAGGGGAACTTGACCACCACCGCAGCACGTCCTTCCGGTTTGAGATTTTTTGGATCTGCATGCAAGGCTTCCAGGAAGTGGTTCAAGAGTGGAGCAGGCCAGTCAATAACAACCTGCTGATCAAGCGCCTTCACATCAAAATGGCCAGGGTAGCCAAAAGCATTAAACGATGGCGCAAAGAAAAGATAGGGGGCACAAAGCTACAATTGGACATAATTAAAGAAGTCATTCTACAACTGGAAGCGGCACAGGAATCTCAAGCTCTTACAAATCAAGAGTTGGATCTGCGACGTCGCCTGAAAATTTGCAGCACTGGCCTAGCAACAATTGAGAAATCTAGGATCAGGCAGAGATCGAGGCTCACCTGTATCCCTTGTAGAGATGCCAACACCAAATTTTTCCACATCAGAGCAAGCGCACGCCAAAGGAAAAATTATATCCACTGCCTGCACACAGATGGGGGGATGGCAATGACTCATGAAGACAAGGAAAAGGTGACCGGCGACTATTTCAAAAATCATTTGGGCATGTCGGCCGCCAGAACCAGATCCTTGGATTGGCAATCTCTTGGGTATACCCCACGAAACCTTTCGGAATTAGAAGTTCCCTTCACACAAGAAGAGATCTGGGACACGATCAGCACTATGCCGACAGACAAAGCCCCAGGCCCAAATGGTTACACTGGAGCTTTCTTCAAAGCTTGTTGGGAGACCATCAAAGAAAACATCACAGCCGCAATCAACAAATTGTTTCAGATGAACGCCCAGGGATTCGAACTAATGAAGTCGGCAAACATCATGCTACTCCCCAAAAAAGAAGATGCACTGAGTATCACAGATTATAGGCCCATCGGCCTCATTCACAGCTTTGCAAAGCTCTTCGCCAAACTGCTAGCCAATAGGCTCGCCCCACTACTCAACTCCTTGGTCTCAAATTGCCAAAGTGCTTTCATCAAAAAGAGAAGCATCCACGATAACTTCCTATATGTACAGACCACAATGAGGAAACTGCACAAGCAAAAAACACCAGCCCTTTTTATAAAGCTTGACACCCACAAAGCCTTTGACACAATTAACTGGAGCTTCTTGCTGGAGGTCCTCCAAGCACTGGGATTTGGACCACGATGGCGTGAATGGGTGTCCATCTATCCTCTTACGCACGGCCACTTCGAGGGTGCTGCTCAACGGGCAGCAAGGGCCTAGCTTCAGCCATGCCAGAGGAGTTCGCCAGGGCAACCCCCTATCGCCCATGCTCTTCATCCTAGCCATGGATCCTTTACAACGTCTTCTTGACTTGGCCACACAGCAAGGGACCCTCACACCCCTGCCCCCGCCTGCAGCTAGGTGGAGAACCTCCTTATATGCTGATGACTTATAAACCCACTAAAGGATGATCTAGAAGTGGTCAAGGCAATTCTCTAGGCCTTCGGGAATTTCTAAGGACTCCACATAAATCTACAGAAAAGCTCCATCCACCCCATCAGATGCGAGGAGGTCGACTTGGATCACGTACTCTCCTCCTTTGCAGGGGTCAGAGGCACCTTCCCGTGCCGATATCTAGGGCTGCAGCTGCATACACGTACGCTTCAAAGGGTCCACGTGCAGCCACTCATTGAGTGCATTGGCCAAATACTACCCAGATGGAAGGGGAGATGGCTAAATAAAGCGGGCCGCCTCACTTTAGTCTCCTCAGTCCTCTCATATGCCAACTTACAACCTCACCGTGTTCTTGCTTGCGGCTTTGGCCAGAAAGAAAATCGATAAAATGAGAAGATCATTTATATGGAAAGGGGAAGAAAACTCAAATGGTGGGCACTGCTTGGTTAACTGGCCAACGGTTTCCAGACCCAAAGATCTCGATGGCCTAGGGATACCCGACATGGAAAAGTTCGGAGGAGTGCTCCATCTAAGCTGGCTATGGCAAGATTGGGTGGAAGAATCCAAACCATGGGTAGGTGCGGATTTACCTTGCAATGAGCTTGATCGGCTGCTCTTCAACGCATCAACAAAAGTCACGATTGGCAATGGCGAAAAGGCCCGTTTCTAGCACAACAATTGGCTAGATGGGGAAGCACTAAGAAATTTAGCGCTGCACTTGTTCGAGCTAGTCAAAAGGAAAAACAAATCGGTCCAACAGGAAATTCAAAACAATAGTTGGATTCACTCCCTAAGAGGCCGGATCACCAACATCGTCCAAGTTGAGGAATTCGTCTCCTTCGGATCAGAATCCAAAGCGTCCAGCTAACGCCGGGTGTATGCGACTCCATTACCTGGAGATGGACAGCTGATGGCGTTTACTCCACCCACTCAGCTTATAGGATCCAGTTCAGAGGATCCTATAGGGGCTTCCAGAGTGACCTCATTTGGAAAGCCCATGCTGTAAACAAGTGCAAAGTGTTCGCCTGGATCCTAATAAGAAAAAAAATTCTTACGGCAGATAACCTGCAGAAGAGAGGTTGGCCACTAGGGATGAAAATGGTCGGAAACGGTCGAAAATGGACTTACGATATGGAAAAACGAAAACGGTCGGTTCGGGATATTTCTACATTTAGCAATTAAAGAGTACAAAAAATAGTTGAAAATGGTTGTGAAACCAATTGAAACTGACAATTTTTCATGTTAAAAAACGGTTCATAATATAGAAAACGAAAACGGTCAGTTCGGAATATTTCTGTTCCGTTTTCATCCCTATTGGCCACATCATGAACACTGCGCATTGTGCAATGGACCCCTTGAAACAGGACTGCACTTATCCTTACTTTGTCCTTTTCGCCAAGATGGTGTGGAGCAGGATTCTATCTTGGGAGCACTTCAATGGACAATTGATCCTACCAACTCAAGATCCGCGACAGCTCAGATCATGGTGGGAGGAGGCTGAAACTAAGATAGCCAAGTAAGAAAGAAGACGCTTCAATGGTTTGGTGATCTTCATATTATGGAACTTATGGAAAGAGAGGAATAGAAGGATCTTCAACAATGCTCATGAATCGGCACTGCAAGTGGCCTCAGGGATCAAAGAGGACATATAGCAAAGAAAAAGGGCTTTATCCAGGAGTGGGTAATTAACAGGGGCAATCTGTAATCCTTTTACTATTTCTGGCTTTTCTTTTTTTCTGAGGCGGGCCGAGCCCCCTTACTCTGTACATAAACCTATTTTTCATCTCTTAATTGAAAGGTAATGCTTCTGCCAATGCGTTAAAAAAAGATTTTTTCACAGTTAGATGATATGCTTGGGCTGCTCAAATTATTGTTTCTACAACGTAGTGACCATCTGGTAGCTCGGAGAGAATGGCCAATGCAAAATCTTGAACTGTGCCCACTGGAAATCAATTTATGGAACAAATCCTGTCATATATATTGAGTTCACATGTGTTAGTAACTTTTGTACATTTTATACATTTATCTCAACACTTATACATGTCTTAGCTACAATTCCTATTCATTTTTTAACATTTATCTCAACACTTAACTGTGCATGTATCTTCATTATTGTAGACTTATTATGTACACGAACAACATATGTAAACATACTGTAAAAAACCTAATGTTGACCTAAGTGTGCTTACTCGACCTCGCGCACGATGACGCGCGGTTTGTACTAGTGACCATACATGTTAGGATACAAACTATAGTGCAGCTTGTAAATGTCAGAAATTGTCTATTTATTGCTCACGAGATATATTGTGTGTTCAGTGCTTAGGAAGATGAAGGTGGCTGAGGCGATTTCCTTCTCAGTATCAGCTTTGTTGCTCCTATCTGTTCTACACCATCGAGAATTGTCTCCCTTCAGTGGATCATTGTGCTTAATGTATTTTCAAAAAAAATTTGTCTTTTGTTATATATGGTGTCATGCTTTATTGTACTACTTTAGTTTAATGTTTTGCTCCTGTTGTAACCTATGGATATAAACCTTGGGACATGATATGCCTTGATTCCAATTTAGTTTAGGTTTCGGGGATGACAAAATCATTTATCTTCACGAAAACTCATGTAATGTTGATGATTGACTAGAAACAAGATGTTGTGAACTTCATGCTTAAAGTATCATTTTTGTTGGAATAGTCACACATTAGGATGACATTTTTTTGGAATAGTACAACACATGTTAGGACAACACACGGTGATAAGAATTTTGTTCCGTTGCAACTCACGGGCATGATCCTGGTTAACCCATTAGATTTTGAGGTGGAGTCTTTATTGATACACTACATATATTGTTGTTTGTGTTGAGTTAAATGTTACTCTTTTTCCTGGCTGGCGTTGATATGCAAACTACTTGCTTTTTATGTTTCCGGTACTCCGCATCCTCTTGTTTACACTAGTATAAAAAACAATTTAAGGAGATAAGGCTTTTAATTAACAGAGGTGGATCTAAAATGAGGCGGCCTCTCCCAAAACATCCACTGATTTTTAGAGGCACACATCTATTTATGGAGACAACATCGCTCTGAAAATCGATTTTCGTCTCTGAAAATGAGAGGTATTTTCAGAGCGGACCTTGAGGTCCAGCTCTATGAAACAGGTCAAGCTCAGTCCGGCCCATATCGTTCTCTTGTAGACATATACGTGCACCCGAAGGTTTCTTCTCATTCTCATCTTTCTCCCTCCTATTATCGGACGCCGCTGCCTCCTCTCTCCTCTCTCCGTCTCGTGGATGACACTATTCTCTTATACGTCTCTGCCTCCACGCACCCCGTCGCCCCTGCATGACTATCCGTCAACCCTCTCGCCCTCACCCGGATGCTTGTCCTTTCCACTAGCACGCTGACGGCCCCACAAGACCACTGCTTGCACTTGACACCACCGCTGTTGGCCCCGTCTCCGGTGAGAAGGAGGCCACATCCGATGGGATGAACCTAGATTTGGTAAGGAGAAGCTCCGCCGCTGTCGGCTCTGCCTCTAGCGAGAAGGAGGCCAACGGGGACAAACCCAAATCAAGCAAAGAGGAGCTTGGTGGTGTGGTGAATTGAGATGTGGCATGGTGGATGATGGCGGGGAGGACGAGTAGGCTCGACCTAAATGCAACAACAGATGTCCATTGGACCTGGATAACGGGATCAGTCAGCAAGCCTAGTAGTGGGCTCGGCGACGGGCTTTTGCTTTTTTCTAAATCTATTTTCACAGGCAGACATTTTGACCGTCACCCAAAATTCGTTGGTCCACGAACCAATCGGTTCCTGTCTAGGTGTTTTATCAATAGAAATTTGTCAAAAACCAAAGTAGTATTGAGTAAGAAACCAAACTAGTATTGAGTAAGGGGCTTACTAGCGCCCAGAAGTCCGGACAGAAGCGCACGTTCAGATGCCCGTAATGCGCCCGCCGCTCAGCCCAGCGCATGCTCACCCATGCGGCCCACGCGGCGCACTCGCCCCTGCACACTCGCGGAAGTGCGGCCGAATAGCTAGCAGAGCTCACCTCCCTCGGGTTGTCAGTTGGGGCCGCTAGCGACCAAAATGGATCGGCAAAAAATGGCAACTCTCCAACGCCCCTACCTTTGCGACGGGTCCCACGACGAGTGGTTGTCGCCCACGCGCTCCCTCTGGTTGCCCCTACTCACGGACGTGCATCAGAGCTTGCATGCTCGCCCTGCTGCTCGTCGCGCCCTGCTCGTCCTGCTGTTGCTTGCCCGTGCCCTGCTGCTGCTTGCCCGAGCCATTTGCACGCCTCTGTCTACTCGCCCTGCTACGGCCCCCAGCGCTCAGCTGCCCCGTGGGGACTGCCTGCGTCTTATGAAGCACTTGCAACGTAGAGGACTTATTGCAATATACGTCTAAAACATATGAAACATTTGGGACATATGCTTGCAATAAATGTGTGTAGTCACTGCAACATATGCACATTCAGATAAAACACTTGCAATATATGTCTGAAAACAATTGAAACATTTGAAACACACACTTGCAACATGCTTCTAAAATATTTAAAAAACACATGAAAACACTTGAAAACCTTTGCAAACATATACGATATCCAGATAAAACACATGCAACATATGTATGAAAGCAACATCCAGATAAACACACTTGTAACATACGTTCGAAAACACTGATGAAACATGGGTAACAGACCTTTGCAACATACGTGTACAACCATTACAACATATGCAATATCTGGATCTACTTTTGCAACATCCATCTGAAACACTTGCAACATACCTCTGAAAATATCTGAAACACTTGAAACATACACTTGCAACATGCGCTTTCAGCTAAACCTGATAGCCAGGCAGGCGAAGCATTGCACAGTGAGATCCTGTTGTGCGGTCGCGGTGGAGGAGGATGACAGGGGCGGGCAGATGCGCAACCCCCGGTGAGCGGCGATGCTGCCCCAGCGATAGAGGCACACATGGTGCCCCCGACGAGCAGTGCCGCGGTGGAACCGACAACAGCAATCGGGAGGGTGCGTCCTCATGCGGCGAGGCGGCAGCGACTGTGCGGGCGTGGGGGAGCACGTCGCGGCGGTGCGGGCCACGGTGGTGGTGGAGAGGAAGGCCGGCGGGAGACGCGGTGGAGAGGAAGGTGTGTGGGAGGCGCGGCGGAGCATGGTCTCGGAACACAGCCATGATGATGCGTGAAGTTTTTTGAATCTATGGTGACTAGAGAGGAGCGGAGGAAGCGGATAGGAACGGATAGGATAGATAGCCTTCTGAATGTCGGATCACCAACAGGGTGTCCGGCAAAAAGACGCGGACCGGACGTCTAATTTCTAGCATTACGGTTTGAGTAATCGTCAACTTGGTTATATTCCTTCCGTCCCTAAATAATTATCGTTCTCGTTTTTCGAGAAATAACTTTGACTAATTTTATATAAAAATATTAATTTTTATAGTACATAATTAATATTATTAGAATCTATTTTTATAATAAATTTAACTTAGGGTAAAAAATCAATAACGACAGCAGTGCCCACTGCGCTATCCTTCCCTGTTCGTTGGCGCCGACCAGCGCGAGAATCCCGTGATCTTTGGAGCGGCTACGCGTTGCTCCCGGCCACTTTCGGTTGCACGTACGCCTCGCGGGCTCAGCCTGTGCACGCTGCAGGCTGCACGCGAGACTTGTAGTCCGCGGCGTCGGCTTCGGCACGTGCTGGCCGTTCTGCTACTCTGAATCGCCCACGTGCCTCTGCCGCCTACCTACCAAGTGATGGTCGGTGGGCGCCCCCATATTGCCGCGCGCGGTGTCCGTCCAGATTTATGTAGCTCAGCCCAAAGCACCTGCGCTGCGCTCTTTGAGGTTTGAGCCCTTGCCGTCGTAGAGGACCACGACGATGGCCATCGAGGGTCTGTGACTGGTGGCCCAGGCCCAGTTCCAACTTGTTTCGGTGCTCCGTCAGTCTGAGATTGAATTGGTCACGATCACGAGCCACGAATCCGTAATAACACAAGACGAGATCTCTTCTCCGAACTTTGTGAACGGTCTAGTAGAAGACATATGGGTCGAAGAAGGCTTAATGATAGATGCTTAGCGTCAGGGCTAAGAAACAATAATTCAGCATGCATGCGATTCACCAGGTGTGAAAACCATGAGTGGGTTCAGTGGAGATGCCTGAAAAGGCGATCCTTGTCCCCTCTAATGGCATCATAATTCACACGCACGGTAAACTTTCCAACAGAGCTGACGCCATCATCCATGTAGCACGGCAGTAGTGACAGTACTGTCAGATAATCGATTACAGCTTCAAAGGTCATTTAGTCCCAATCCCAACCTGTGTGCCTAAAGAGCCTACGGCATTCGATTCATACCATTTTTTTTTTGCATCGATTTGGGTTTGGTTTTATTCGGAACACGAGATGCAGTCAGATTCAGCTCAAGTAAGTGCTTTATTTCTTAGATGCTGATTGAGCTGGTACCACTTCGATGTGTTTTGATACTCTCAAAAAAGAGAGGTTTGTCAGTCTATTATTCTTTCGGGAAGAAATTGTGCTACTAATCTCGGACAGTAGATAACTCGAAAGGGAAACTAATCAGGATCACCACCATTTGCCGAGTGTTATGCATTTTTTCAGTGATTGTTTCGATCCACAACTGAAAGGATGTATCCACACTAGAGAACAATCCTTTTAGGACCACCACTATATTTTGGCGGCAGATTGTTTTCAAACATAATACTGTCCAGTGCTATCAGCTAAATAGCAACGGCATGCAGATGCATAAAAAAAGTGAAGCATCGTAGCTAATTATACTGCACACAACTTGGCTCGACTACAAAAGGCGTTCCAGTAACTTAATCAGTAGGTAAAGCCACAGAATGATTCAGCCATTTGTCATTAGTGGCAAAGATAGCCGTTTGTGTAAAGAGGAACATCATTACTTACTTTAGATCGAATGAGAAGGAGAATAAGATGTGTGTGCATAGCCGAAGATAAGCCTGTGTGATTTACATACTTATTTGTAGATTCATTAATTGTTCCCAGTCTCAAATAAGTAAAAAAAATTATTATACTTCTCCTTTCATGCATCAATCTACAAATTCAATATCTGAATAATTTGGTTGGTCCTAGACTCCTAGTGCTTTAAGTGTTATCCTAAACACAAAGCGGTAAACAGTCAAACACTTGTCGTTTAGCCATTATTTGGACAAAACAACTACTTAAACGGGTAAAAATGGTCGTTTAGACGGGACAAACAGCTGATTAAACATAAACGACGTACCACCATGTAGTGTAATTTAAACGGTGTGTAAACGGGCTAAATGACCGTTCAGGCGAATAGTGCATGCTTTTATGATGGACTTTGGAATAACGTTGTTTTTGACACGGCAATTGCAATACATTCTTATATGCAGATGGAGACCCTAATTCAGTTTTGATGATTAATGTCATTATTATCATTTGTGACTAATGTGTATTTTCTAAAGCGATTAAGGCCCTGTTTGGTTTTCCACATGTTAAAGTTTAACTCTCATCACATCAATGTTGCGGCAAATGCATAGAGTACTAAATGTAGACTAATTGCATGCATGTCAACACAGATTAGGAGTAATTTATGAAACGAATCTATTAAGCCTAATTAGTCCAAAATTGGAAACTTTTTGTCAAATAAGACGAAAGTGCTACAGTGTTTGTTAAACTTTAACACCTCTAACCAACACAGGCCCTAAGTTTGCAAAAACTATGGCTTATTTGGGCATACATTCGTTTTCAATAATAGTGGTGCAAAGGATATGTATGAGGATATTAAGGAATAACTAATTCTAAATTTTCTATTAGTGGCGTGAAGACATTAAGATTGGAAAGTAGTAGCTTTACCGATTTTGAGACTAGAGCATAGATGTGATGCACACTTATAAAAACTAGATGGCTTGATTGAGGTCCTAATAAGATGCAAAGAAATGAAGCTAGATACAAAAGATGTTGAATTGGAATATCCCTGAAGTTTTGTTATCACCACATGCTTAGGTGATAACACTAGATGCTTTCACATGATCACTTGCCACGCCACTTGAAGCTTTTAATGTTCCTAGAATTCTAGCTCCAAGTATTTCTAGAGCTAGAGACAGATAGCACCAAAAATTCCTAAAGGTTAAGCTATGTCAAAAGGACCCTTACAAAGGAGGTAAGAACAAATGGAGAGAAGACTAGGAAAATCAAGCCAGTCAATGAATAGGTGGATGGCTCAGGGGAGAGCTCACAAATCCACAAGAACTCCCTGAAGTTTCTATTGCAAAACTTAATTGTTGGCACGTTGGTAGATGCCGAACTCGATAATACACAAATTTAGTGTTTCGTTTGAGGATGAATAGGATAATCTTTAGCTTTCTAACTCATGAATACTGAGTTTGGTTTGAGACTGGAATGTGTTGATCAAACGGTACATCATATGCAAACCTCATATGCACATGCTTATATTAATACATAAACACGAAGGATGTAGTCATCCCAACAAAAATAATAAAATCAACTTATCATATAGTACTTCATTTACGATGAACTGATTTCTCAAACAAGCACTATAAACCTGAGGAATTGTTTATATGGCATCTTAGTCCTCTCCTAGTGCCGGTGTCCACCACCACCTCTACACTGACCCCATGCCTGCTTCTCCGAGCAGACATGAGGACGTCAGCACCCCTTAGGGCTAATTTGGAAGCAAGGGGGAGGCACACCTAGGGATGGAAAACCCTTCATAAAGAACTAAATAATTATTCAAATTATTTTTCCATGGATTTCCCATCCTGGAAAAAGTCAGGATCCCAAGGAGATTTGAGTTTCCATAGTAGCCCTTAGGGTCACATCTACATCTCCAGCTAATTAAGTGATTGAGTGATAATTTAGTTGATTAGGTGTTCACGGGTTAGGTTAATCTTGATCTTAGTTAAGCATAAGTTTAATGGTGTTATTGTTATATGAGATTTTTCCTTTCGCATTGCACATATTGGTTGAACTGATTATTTTACAATACATTTTGCATGGTATGCAACACAAGCCAACATATGGAAGTTGAGTGTATTTGGTCCAATAACAGGGCCCTTGTAGATTGCAGGTTCATTGGGGAATTCAGTTTTGAAATTAGGGGAGGTTTTGGTTACATCTAGTGATGTATTTTTTTTTTCTTGAGCATGATACATCTATCAATCTATCCAAGATATTCCATTATAGCCGTATTTTAGATGTTTGATTAGTGAAGCTAGTAAACCGAAAAGAGGGAACCCTCGACAAGTAGGAACACCAGAACCATCTATACGCTGACTGACCCCTAGAATGGGAAACCAGCAACTCCTCAGTTTACTTTCCCTAGTGTCACCAGCTTCGCTTGTATTAAATCATCTCATCCCATCCTTCCTTCCTCTAGTGTAGTTGCACTATTCCAATCTGTTCCGTCCGTACTCCCCCGGCTTCCCCTGTGTCCGTTCCTTCAATGCCACCCCAGCTCGAATCTCCTCCCTGACGTGCAGCTCTCCACACGTCGTTCTTCTCCGATGCCACTCCACGTCCACCCCCTCCTCCTCCTGCTCCTCCTCTTGGCCGCCACCTCGCTTCCCGCCCCTGCCATCTCCTCCAATTCCTCCTCTTGCGCCGGCCGCGACGACGCGGCCATCGTCGCCGCCGCGTTCCGGTTCGTGCGCAACTTCCGTGCCCCGAGAGCGAAGGCATGCCAGCCGGTCAGAGAGCTCCGCCTCCCGTCGCGGAACCTCACGGGCGCGGTGTCGTGGGCGGCGCTGGCGAACCTGTCCGCGCTCGCCGCGCTCGACCTCTCGGGCAACGCGCTCCAGGGCGCCATCCCGGGCCGGTTCTGGCGCGCGCCGTCGCTCCACGCGGTCGACGTCTCCCGCAACCAGCTCGGCGGCGCGCTCCGGGTGGAGGAGCCCAACCCGCGGCTCCGGTCGCTCAACATCTCCGGCAACCGGTTCACCGGCGTCGACGGGGTGGAAGCGCTCTCGGGGCTCGTCGCGCTGGACGTGTCGGCGAACAGGATCCGCGCGGTGCCGCGGGGCCTGCGGCGCCTGGCACGGGTGGAGCGGCTCGACCTGTCCTCGAATGCGATGCAGGGGAGGTTCCCCGGCGACTTGCCGCCACTCGGTGGGGTGCGTTCCTTGAACGTCTCGTACAATAGGTTCTCCGGCGTGGTGGACACGGGCGCCGTCACCAAGTTCGGCCGCTCGGCGTTCGTACACGCTGGGAATGCGTCGTCACTGGTGTTCTCGGACAACTCGACGACAGCGCCACGGCGGCCGCGGCCATCACCTCCTAGTCCTAGTCCTCTTGGGAAAAGTAAAAAGAAGGGTGGTTCTGGGACGACGACGACGACGACGACGACAGAGAGCAAGGCGACGAGGAGGAGCAAGAAGAGGCATCTGAGCATCGTGGCGGTGGCGGTGATATGCGGCGTGGCGTCACTGGCCACGCTGCTCTTCCTGGTCGGATGCGTGGCGTGCGGCGCGCTAAGGTGCAGGCGGCGGCAGAAGGGAGGCAAAGACGACGAGGAGAAGAAGAAGAAGAAGAAGCAGCCACAATGGGGCGAGAAGGGCGACGAGGAGGAGGACGTGGTGGTCGCGGCGGCGAGGGGTGCGTCGTTGGCAGCGCCCGTGGTGCTGTTCGAGCGGCCGCTGATGCAGCTCACGCTGGGCGACCTGGCCGCGGCCACGTCCGGCTTCGGCCGCGAGTCGCAGCTCGCGGAGCGCGGCGGCCGCAGCGGCGCCGCGTACCGGGCCGTGCTCCCCGGCGACCTGCACGTCGTCGTGCGCGTCGTGGAGGGCGCCGTGGCCGGGCTCAGAGAGGACGATGACGACCCTGCGGCCGCTGCCACCGCGTTTCGGGAGCTCGCGCGCCTCCGCCACCCCAACATCCTTCCGCTCCTTGGCTACTGCATTGCAGGTGAGTGAGCTCAATTCGATTCATTCTACTAGAATCAATTTTGTTTAATTTCTTTGTGCTAAACATTATTTTTTGTGAATTGTTATCCTCAAAATATAATCTATATGCATGGGTTGCTAGTGCCAATGTAGAAACTGCCAAAGTAAGTGTGCATGGGCGTGTATTGTGAAGACTAGTCTCGAACTTTTTAGCAGCATTTTAGCCGCCATGCATTCCGGGTATAGTTGGAGCAGTTGGGTACTTGGGTTAGGTGCACAGATGAAAAGTTTCAGCGAAAATACTATACTACTGTACATAGTTTGAAATCTGGATGGTGACTTGATTTATTAAAATCTTTGCAGGCAAGGAGAAGCTGCTGCTGTACGAGTACATGGAGAAGGGCGATCTGCACCGGTGGCTGCACGAGCTGCCAGCGGGGCGGCCGGACATGGACGACACGGGGAGCGGCGACATCTGGGAGGCGGCGGAGGCGAAGCGGTCCATCTCCGACTGGCCGACCCGGCACCGCATCGCGCTGGGGGTCGCCCGGGGCCTGGCGTTCCTGCACCAGGGGTGGGCCGGCGGCGGCGGGTCGGCGGTGGTGCACGGCCACCTGGTGCCGACCAACGTCCTGCTGTGCGACGACCTGGAGCCCCGGATCTCAGACTTCTTCGGCCACAACCACAACGGCAACGCGACGCCCGAGGGCGACGTGTACGGGTTCGGCGTGCTGGTGCTGGAGCTGATGACGGGGCAGGCCGGGTGGGACGAGGCGTCCGTGAGCTGGGCGCGGGGCATCATCCGCGACGGCAAAGGGCTGGACATCGTGGACCCTAGGGTGCGGGACGAGGCCGCCGCCGGCGCGGAAGCGGAGGCGGCGGAGCGGGAGATGGTGGAGTGCCTGAGGGTGGGGTACCTCTGCACGGCGCACTCGCCGGACAAGCGGCCGACGATGCAGCAGGTAGTGGGGGTGCTCAAGGACATCCGGGCGGCGGCGCCTCTCAAGCCTGGGCAGGGCAGCTGAGCCATCCATCATCAGTGTGAGTACGTGTGATCGAGCCACCAGCAGCCACGCCGGGGGTCGGACTCGCACGGACACATGCATGCGCCACCGGCACCGGTGTCCCTTCCAGATTGCACGAAGCCGCGCCGGGGCCAGTGGCCGTCCCCTCCCGATCAAGAAGAAGCGTCCATCCGCTGCTTTGCCTTATTGCTCGTGGGTCATCCATGGTCCATCCATGGATCGGGTGGCTGGTGCACGGTGCCCTGGTGGCCTGGTGTAGTGTGGACCAGAACCAGAGCTCGTAGTTTGTACTTTTGCTAGTATGTGTATGTGTAACAGTTTTCCTTGCCGGTAACAACAGTTGGTTTCCAAGACCTTTTTGTGCATCATGCACGTTCTTTCGTCATGCATGTAGGTCCTACATACAAGCAGCAACAGTTTGGGTAGGAGTAAATCGCAAGCCGCCATACATGGTTCACTGTCCACACAAACTGCACAGATTGCTAAGTGGGTGACTGCTGACAGAGTGCACAGCAATAATGAGTAGCCCAGGCTTTGCTGGACAAACCACACACAACCAACTGGTTTGGGCTTTAGCCGTGAGCAGAGAATCCAAGGTTTCAAATTTGTTTTGGTCTACCTAGTAGTATATATATGGAGAATTTTGCTTGGTCTGTAGCTTACTAATTCGACCAGAAAGCCTAACAAATCTTCCAAAAGGTGCCCTGCCTGCTTTCCAGTCATCAGGCAAAATACTCAGATTGAGTTGACAGTAAGAACCTTCTACTCTATGCACATCTTTCTATCTACTTCAATCAAGTCGATCTTGAGCTCGGAAACTTTGGCACGATGAGGTGCATGCAAGCGTGCGCGGTCGCTGAACCACTGCATCGCATCAACTAGTGGCGCGGTCCACGAGTGCGGGTAGTCCATCCTCTATATGTCCTAGTCAGCAAGATTCTCTCCTCTATACTCAATTCTCCCGCACCCATCCATCCTCTATATCATCCTCTATCCACTCTATTCACTGTGGGACCCACTTGTCACTTTAGCTAAATATATCAATGTGTGATCTAGTTTTGAAGGATTTATTGAGACGAATTTAATGGTGCAATCGAAATTTAATTTGGATTTTTGGTTTGTGAGTTATAGCATTTTTTTCTTTGTTTAGCTAGTGGGGCCCGCTACTATAGAGTATAGAGTAAGCATTGTACTACTCTAAATATAGAGTGAGAGAAAGGATAGAGTATCGTTTTAGAGTATCCAGTGCAGCAGTTTTTACTCTATATTCATACTCTAAAGCTTTAGAGTATCGTTTTAGAGTATGGACTGCGGGTAGTACGATCGAGTCTGCGCTGAAAGAGATGGCGAGAAACAACAGATCCCAGAGTGGTGTTCGTTCAGGCTTGCTTTGCAAGCATGGAGCTAGCTGCAGTGAGTGGAGGGAGAGTAAGATATTGCTAAAGTAATAAAAAGGAGGGAGGAAACAGGGGTTAGTGGAGGGGAATGTGAGGTGGTTGTTGCTGAGCAAGGCTGCCTGCCGCGCGCGAGTCAGTCAAGAGATCTCATCTCGTCTTGACCTCGCTTCGCTGGTGGCCGGGGCACCTTTTGGCACCTTTTAGGTTGGTGGGACTATAGGAGGCCACACGCAAGAGTCAAAAAAGGCCCTTGTCCTCTGTAGGGATGGGAGGAGAGGGGAGGGACCGAGGGAGGCGAGGCCGCGACCGGGACCGGGACAGTCGGGGTCGGCCAAAGCTTGCATGTTGTGTAGTAGCGTGTAGCGACATGCATGCAACGCTGGCCTGCAGGCCTGGTGGTACATACAGCCGGCCAGAGTGGCAGCTGATCATCTGTTTCTCGATGTGGCAGAGAGTTCTCATGCTTATAGGTCGTCTCGCCGGCAGTTATCCGAGAAGCAGACTAGAACCGTGGCGGTGGTTTTTCTTTCACATGTTCAAAATTAGTACCATGATAATTGACAATTCAAGTATGAATGTATGTTGTACCAATGTCATAAACCATATTTTGAATGTTATCTTCACACGCCGTTTTACGAATGGCACTATTAGATGAATGTTCATGAAGCATGAACAATTAAACAGAAGCATACAATTTAAGCTTTTATGTGAAATCAAAGCAACCAAGTTCATAACATAACAACTGTGTTCACGACACCTCTATTATGTCATGTCTACCCTGTTCGCTTGAGTTACTTTTGCAGCCATGGAACAGTGTTTTTCTCTTACAATATTTCAGCATAAGCCAAATTTCAGCATAAGCGAGTCCTCGAGGAATTGAAAACCTCCTTGAATTGCCACATAAGTCAATAGCTGGATAAAGTCAATGCAAATATGAAATTTGGATTTTATTTTTTATAATGAATCATGAAGATAATTTTGCAACAAACATATAATATACTTTAGGTTACTTTTAACAATGGCAGGGTGGGTAATTTTGTGGGTTAATTTAGATCATATTTCCTAATGGCTTAGGTGGTTGCTTGCTTTAAGTTATTTCTAGTGATGATAGCGATGATAATGTAGATGCACATTTACGAATATATTAGATTGTTTTCTTCATAATGATAAAGGTGGGTTATTTGGATTAAGATTAAAAGATTACTTTATCCTATTTTCATAATGGTAGAGGTAAGTAATTTAGATATAGGTTTAGGGGATTACTTTAGAGTATTTTTCATAATGGTAGAGGTAAGTATTTAGATATACGTTTAGGAGATTACTTTAGAGTATGTTGATAATGATAGGCATGGATAATTCATGTATAGATATAGGGCGTTATTTTAGTACTTTTATGACATAGATGATTAATTATGATATAGAATTTGGGGTAGCCTAGATTTTCATAATGATAGAGTGATTTTTTTTAGGAAAAAGAATAGACCAATGTTTATTATTGTTTATCATTATAGTATACTGAATTATATTGATGGTCCAATATTTTTATCTTTTCTAATGCATCATGTGAAATTAACATAGAGACTTAAAAAAACCTCCATTACTAATGTTATTAAGATTGTGTCTGATATTAGAAAAGGAGGTGGTACTGGATTTGTGAAAGATTTGTGAAATTTACTCTAGTAAAATTGCAAGGTCGTCTCCATTATTTATTAGGAGGAATCAAACGATTCAAGTGGCGTTTTTAACACATCATTAAGATAGTCATGCAAAATGTAACTTAGCTGGTTTGGTTCTTTATGCTGAAACCTGCTCGCTTGAGTTCTAGTTCTTGATTTGACATATGTGCTCGCATTTTTTTAATGGTGGAGAATATGTCCATCAATAGCGATGCGTCTGTCAATCTTAGGACCTATAGGTTCATTTTTATCAGAAGTGCTCATAAAGGTAGGACATTTGTACTATGACTTGCGAGTGTGCGTGCAATATGCCCATCGACACGAGACGTCTGTCATCTTAGGATCTACTCCCTCCATCCCAAAAAAGAATGTTACTGTGGGATGCGTGATGGTCAAACTTTTGACTATATTTATAGAAAATATTAACAATATTTGTATCTTCAAATAAGATTATTTTGAAAATACATTAAAAAATTCATCTAATATACTAATTCTATACCGCAGATATAAATATTTTCATATATCTGGTCAAAGTTAAAAAGATTTTTGACTTTTCAGTAAGTAGTACTCCGTAAGTGAGAATAACACTCTTGTGAGATGGACGAAGTACATGTATAAGTGTGTGATGTGGGTGCATATATGAGAGTGAACCCCTGCAGATTATTTCAGACTCTAAATACACACGGATACTTACAAATTCTGTTGGCGGGTAGATTCACATCTTTTACAAACAACTTTGGAGGAGGAGATGGTCCATGTACGTATTCAGTTCCACTCCTACGTGCAGGAAGAAAAGGTCACGAGCCACACGTGACAAAATCCCAGTTCGGTGCATGGCTTGCACTTCGTGCATCTCCAAACCTGGCATATGCACCTTGTTTCCACAAAAGTTCGCGCAGTGGCTGCAAGCTTTGGCTGTGTTTAGTTCCCAAATTTGAAGTGTCAAAATTCACTGTAACGACAGTGTAGCATTTTGTTTGTATTTGGTAATAATTGTCTAACCGTTGACTAATTAGGCTCAAAACGTTCGTCTCGCAAAGTGCAACCAAACTGTGCAATTAATTTTTGATTTTATCCACGTTTAGTACTCCATGCATATATCGTAAGTTTATGTGATGGAGAAACTTTTTTTGCGTAGTGCACTTTTTAATGGAACTCAACACAGCCTTACGGAGTCGCTACACTGACGGAGGCAATAGCGCTCGGACGTCTGACGTCACAGCAGCGCGTCCGGACGCAGCTCAGCCAAACAAACCATGGGCTGATGTCATGGCACACCAGCAGGACCGTCTCATCTCAGCATTCCGCCTAATAGAAAATGAAGGGACCGAAGCGCTACCTGCCCTCGTAACAGAAGGGGGGAGCGTGTGCTCGCATCCATGCCGCCATCCCCCAGCGCGCCCCCTCCACTAGCTCCCTCCGCAGTCTAAGAAGGATGCAAGGCAGCAGAAGGCGAGGAGAAGACACCAAGATAAGATAGCAGAAGGTAAGGAGGGAGATGCAACATCCGATCTACTTTTAAAACATCTAGATACAACACTTCCGACATATGTCTGAAGATAGATGAAACGTTTGAAATATACATCTGAAACACTTACAAAAAACACATGAAACACTTGAAAACCATCTTAACACATACACAACATCCAGATAAAATATTTGCAACATATATGTTAACACATACAACATCTAGATAAACACACTTACAACATACGTCTGAAAAAAATAGATGAAACATTATGAACAGACGTTTGCAACATAAGTGTACAACCATTTTAACATATGCAACATCCTGATCTACTTTTGTAACATCCATATGAAACCCTTGCAACATATTTCTGAAACAACTGAAACACTTGAAACATATGATTGCAACATGCGCTTTTAGCGCCATGTCACCTTGCTGCTTGGATGAATGAAGCTCATCCTTGTGGAGCTCGATGCCACGGAGTGCACGGAGGTCGTGGTGCGGAGCTCGGCGGTGGCACGGACCTCGGCAGTGGCCGCGGTGTAACACCCTAGGTGTTTGTCACTAGTTAAGCAGTGGATTTGGACTTAAACAAGTTATGTCAAATGATAATCATGGGCTCTAGTTCACAATCTTGGAAAAATTTCATAAAGTTGGAATTTAAAAAGTTACATGGGATGACAAGTGTCACCTTGCTTGAATTGTGTTGTCAAGTGAATGAAAATATGTGAGTTCAACCAAACCTTGCAACCTTGCTCAAACAACTCTAGTTAAACTCATGAACAAAAGTTATGAAGGGTTCATATTGAACAAGTGTCAAAATTATGCTTCAACGGATCAAAAAAGGACAATTTAAGCTTTGTCGTGATACTGCTTTGACAAAATAAAACAATGATTTCGGGACCAGATATGAAGTTTGACCTTAAATGAAAGTTGTAGTTTAGTTTGTGTGCTACAAACTTTGTTCTTAGACCAAGCCCTGACTCAACTTATAAGTGTCTCAAACAGTGGCCTCAAGTTTGGATACAATGCTGTTTTGGTCCCTCCATAATCTTTCTAAGTCCCTGATCGATAGTAGTGAGTTGACATATTTGTAACATTTTATCTTCCAAATTGATATGGCGGCTCAATTGGATTCCCTAATATGAATGGAAGTAACCTTTCACTATACCATGACCTACTTTTGTCGGCACTTTTTATTGTAGGCGAAGGGTACCTTTCCCGACACATAGCCTCCCATGAAAGGTTTCACCGACAGTTTAGAAACAGTCGCGCTAGAAGCAGTCGGCGAAACTTTTGCCGACAGTTAATAGAATCCCTGACACTTTTGGTGTAGCCCAATGGTATACCTACGCCGACAGTTAACCCTTCGCCGAGAGTTAAGACCTACGCCGACAGTTAACACCTTTCCCGACAATTTGTGTGTAGGCGAAACCGTTTGCAAGGTATTTTGTGAACCATACCCTGTCCGGCCACTAAACTGTTGTCAAAACTGCATTGCAGATGTAGATATAAATACAATTTGAATAAATTAACAAATCCACTATTGTTTGTAGAGAAGGCATCACATTGAGCAAATTCACATAGCTTTACAGAAGTAATATATCAGATCTTCCATACATACACCAACTTATATATATATATATATATATATAGCAGGTCAAGTGGTGATGGTCATAGTACACAGATAAGTCTTCCATACATATACATGTCCAAGATATAGATTAGTCATTAGGAGACATACATGACATATACTATAGTCTTGTACTAACTGGTTATGGCTAAAGCTAAGAGATCACTAGATCATGACTCTTGGGCACAAAAGTGGCATTGAACGCTTCCATGTGTTTGGCCTAAAGTAGGTGCAAACAAAAGAACAGAACTGCAATTCATGTCTTTCTGCAGCAATTCTCGGACACTTGTTGCCACTCCAAAATATTTGAACACCAACTTGGTACACACATATGGTTGCTGCCACTCCAGAAAGCATGTAACAGCTCTCTGAATGAACCTCAAAAGGTTGCCAATCCAAAATACTTGCAACACCACATAGCTTAAGTACCTAACATGAAAAGAAGGCAAAATATCAGTGAAATGTGATATGTATCATTAACTCTTGCTTTGTTATTGGGTGCAAATAGATAAACAATATTCGTTACTGCTGACAACAGTGCTACACTGATTGGTTAAAAAATGGGTGTAAGTGGTTGTTAACCAATAGGCCAATTGCATATTTTCTAGCTGTGACTGTGACAAAGCTTAACCAACTGCAAGTTTCTGGTTGTCAGTGGTACTCTAATGCTGATAACAACTTCTGCGCATTGATTGGATCAAAATCGAGTGTACGCTGTTGTTTAGCCCATGTGTCCCAAATCCCAATGTTCATGGATTAAGTTAACAGTTCTAGCAGTTTAATGTTTCAAACAAATGCATTTAGAAGTAAGGACCAGTCTCCTTTTAGTCAATCAAAATTGTCAACATGGCCACTCGAAAAATAAGAGAACAAGAATTATTGTCTACATCCCTTACTCATATATGGGCATCAGCAGCCCTCATATAACAAAAATTCCATAAAGAGAACAAGACTTCTATATAGCATATTTTGTTGCCGGAACAAAACAAAGTACAGCAGGTTTCTGATTGCCAGCAGTAACCAATTAGGTACTACTAACAACAGTGGTATACTGGTTGGTCCAAAAATTGATGTAAGCTGTTCTCTACTGAATCAGCACCCCAGTGTATATAGAAGATCAGAGGATCATCATGTAAAACAAAAAATATGGCAGATCAAGGGAGTATACATAATTAAGTTAATCATATATAGGACCACAGCCTCTTTGTTTTTCCAGAAATTCTTCAACCTATATAATATAGTCAAATTTTAAATCTGGCAACCAACACAGTCTCATTGCTTTCCCACAATGCAATCAATTTGGATCACATACATGAATCAAAATGTTCAAGTAAAATACCTTCAAGCTGTGATGGCCTTCCTATGCCACCACCTTTTGAGTGTTGCAGTGACTTCTTGTCATCCTTCATCTAGTAGAAAACAAATATATTACTAATCAAAAAAATATAAGGATAATTTTTTCAAGAATATAGAGTGGTTGGACCATTACTCTCTCATGTGGCCATGCAATGCATCTCCCACGAGCCTCTAGAATGGTGGTGACCCCTTCATATGGACGAGGCAGTACAGTGTTCCTCATAAACACATGGTTAACAACCACTTCACAGAACTGCACGCCAAGAGCAGTACCTCCAACAATAGCCCTTGGGTTCTTTGTTTGAACGGTAGCCTTTGCCACAACGACATTATAGGGCCTTACTATATTATATAGTATCACATCTGTGCCACCCTGAAATCCATGTTAGCCTAAACGTTAAACGGTGAATGGTCGGTGACCCATCGTTTAGCAAAAAATCGGTATACACGGCCATTTAAACGGCCTTTTAAACGGTCGAAACGGTTTTGCACGGCTTTACACGGCTAATCGCCCTACATGGTTACCCATCGAGTAGCGTTTACACGCCGTGTAAACGGCCTACACGACCGTGTAGGCGAACAGTGCCTGAAATATGAAATATATTTTAGAACACCATACAAAACTGATTCTAAAAATCTATTGCTGCTGATTCATTATATAAAAAATATCCTGCTTGAACCCGTGTTCTTTATCTCCCACGGGCGTTTTCTATTCACCCCTGGAACTGAGCACGCAGCGGCTGAGCAGACCGGCGGGGGTGCAGACTTGCTAGGCTATCCGCACTCATGGACCTCTATATTCATCCTCTATACGTCCTAGTCAGCAAGATTCTCTCTTCTATACTCAATTCTCCCGCACCTATCCATCATCTATATCATCCTCTATCCACTCTATCCACTATGGGACCCACTTGTCACTTTATCTAAATATATCCATGTGTGATCTAGTTTTGAAGGATTTATTGAGACAAATTTAATGGTGCAATCGAAATTTAATTTGGATTTTTGGTTTGTGAGTTATAACATTTTTCCTTTGTTTAGCTAGTGGAGCCGCCACTGCCCACTATAGAGTAAGTACTGTACCACTCTAAATATAGAGTGAGAGGAAGGATAGAGTATCGTTTTAGAGTATCCAGTGCAGCAGTTTTTACTCTATATTTATACTCTAAAGTTTTAGAGTATCCTTTTAGAGTACCCAGGGTACACACGCATCAAAGCCTAGGGCAGCGGGAGTGCAGGACCACCACGCTGAGCACCTGCATGTTAGTTCCATGCAGCAGTACATCCCAAGCCAATGCAGGAAACCCACCCGTGACCCACCATGCTGGTAGCGCCAACCACACACAGGCACACGCTGACAGAACTTTGTGAGTTTATTTCCCTCCTCTCCTCTCCATTTTTTCCCCTTGTTAACTCTTACTCGTATCTTTGCTAAAAAAAACTCTTACTCGTATCTCGATTTTCATACATGTACATGTGAAGGCTCTCATATTTCTCTCACCGCCACACTCCTCTCACGTCACTTTTAGCATTCATCAAATCACAGCATGCATGTAATCAAGTCACATTCTGTGCAACGTGAGAAACGGATGTACAGCATGACACCGGTACATCTTACTACCACTATTCAAATATTACTACAATTTGAATACTCCCAGATTAGTTCTCACTGAATTAATTTTTTTCACGCAAGTGGCATTAAAATTTTAGCATCAGGAATGTTTGGACTATAGCCAAGCCAAATTGTAGCAATATTTGAAACTTTATCAGTGCTGTACGGAGGGAGTACTACTCTACATGCATGCAGCAACTTCATCCCAGGAGCAGCAGGCTTTGCTCGCTCACACGCCTGTTGGATGATGCCAAAATCAAGAGAGAAGGCCAGCGCCCAAAAGAGGTGGACCCCCGTATATAGATACAAAAAAGACCAGGATGCATGCAAAAACTTTAGAAGATATTTATTTCCTAAACCACATAACTAATTTTTCATTTTGTTTGCATCATATTATTTGCATTAATTTTGTCTGGAATTAATTAGAACGGGATGTGGCAAAGGTCGTTCCTGTAGATGAAATTGTGATTCTACGTCAATTTCTAATGAGAAAAACTATGCAAAATAGCAGCAGCAGCCCACCCCTCCCCACCGACTGACACAAACACCGCATTAGCAGTAGCAGCCCACCCACGCACATTAGCTGTCAGCCATATAGCAGCATCCAACACGGTCACCACACAGTGCGAAAACGCGCAGTCATCAGTGTGAAATGAGGACAAGGAAATTACCTCATTAGACTATCCACACTCATGATCCTCTATTTTTCATCCTCTATATATCTAGTCATCAAGATTCTCTCCTCTATATACATTTCTTCCGCACCCATCATCCTCTATTTCTCATACTCTATTTCAACTA
Source organism: Saccharum spontaneum (assembly GCA_022457205.1). Taxonomy (NCBI): domain Eukaryota; kingdom Viridiplantae; phylum Streptophyta; class Magnoliopsida; order Poales; family Poaceae; genus Saccharum; species Saccharum spontaneum. The sequence goes on along the minus strand of CM039617.1, from coordinate 38,984,779 downwards.
CCAACAACGGCCCCACTAGTCATCCTCTATAAATTTTATCTAAATATGTCCATGTGAGATCTTGTTTTGAAGTATTTATTGTAACGAATTTAATGGTGTAATCAGAATTTAATTTAGCATTTTGGTTTGTGAGTTATAACAGTTTTAATTAGGTGAAAAAGTAGGGCCTGCACAGATTCCAGCCCGCGTGTTCCGTCGCTGCCTTCACTCGTGGACGCTGTCAGCTGCGGCAGTCCCTCGTGGTGGGTGCACCGGTTTTTACCGCACGTCCGGCATCTCGCTAGAAATAGTGGACTGGAATGCATAGCGTGCCTTGTACCGGATCCCGCTGCAGGTGTTTGATCCGGTATTTGCAGCCTCTATTTTGTTTACCGGGTGATATGCAGGACCCGGTGCAGTCAGTCTTATGTTGCTCCTCTCGAAGGACCACTCGTCTACTCAGAAAGTCATCATCATCATGTAAGTGCATATCAGCCATATCATCCCCTGCATATGATCTAGCATCTTGTTCTTCCATCAGTGTCCAAGTGTGTCAATAATATTCTGACACACATTCTTTTCTATGTGCATAACATCAAAATTATGTCGTAGAAGTAGGTCTTTTCAATATGGCAACTTAAACCAAATGGATTTTCTTTTCCAAACAGTTGGTGGCTCATTAACTTTCTTGCATTTTCGCTTGGATGACTCCTCTGTAGTTGGATCGCACTGACGCTTGGCTGGCTTCTTGGTTACTGGGTCCTTTCCAAAGGTTGTGCATATATTGGTTGTCAGGTCCAATATTTCCTCTCCACTAAGAGGTCTAGGTGCTGGCCTAAGTTCTGTGGTACCATCAAATGAATCTGCATCAAACCGAAATTTGTGTTCGGCATCTAAGAATCTACGATGGCCCATGTAGACACACTTGCCTCCCTTTTTCAATTGGACAGTATGTATCTAAGTGGCATTCAGGACAAGCAACTTTGCCAGAAGTGACGCATGCCACCAAATAACCTAGACATGGAATATCAGATATGGTGCAAACTATGGCAGCACATAGTTGGAAGGGTTCACGCTTAGAAGCATCATATGTTCTTACACCATGAACAAACATTTCTACCATATCATCCACCAGCGGCTCAAGAAAGACATCCATATCACCACAAGGTGCCTTAGGTCCAGGGATCAATAAGGATAGGATGAAATTTGATTGCTTCATACACTTCCAAGGTGGAAGGTTGTATGGGATCAGAATAACAGGCCAAATGCTATAAGTTGATTTCATGGTCCTAAAAGGATTAAAGCCATCGCTAGCTACAACTAGTCTAAGATTTCGACTCTTTGAGGAAAATACTGGATGCTTAGAGTCAAAATCTTTCCAGAAAGGAGCATCAGCAGGATGACTCAGCAAACCATCTTGTGTGCATCCTTCATCATGCCACCTTGTGTCACTTGTTGTTTTTGAGCACATAAAATACCATTGCAGCCTTTTCTTTATAGGAAAGTAACGCAGAACTTTTCTAGGAACCCTATGCACAAGTTTTCCACTAGGACTACTATTTTCTGATTTCCATCTTGAAGTATTACATTTTGGACAAACATCTTTCTTCGCATGCTCCTTCCAAAACAGTATGCAGTCATTCTCACATACATGAATTTTCATGTACCCAAGTCCTACACCTTTTGCTATTTTTTAGCAGCATTAAAGTTTTTAGGAAGTAATGACTCTTCAGGTAATACATCCTTAAGTAACTCTAATAGCATGTCAAAGCTGTTGTTACTCCATTGCCCAACAAATTTGATATGGAGCAATCTTACAATGAAACGTAGCTTCGAGTACTTGCAACTGGATATAGTTCCTTGCTAGCATCTTCTACCATTTTGTAAAAAGCTTCCATATCCTTATCGTGCTGCTTCGGGTTGTTTACTTCTAAGTCCCCCTAGACATCTAAACCCCCTGCTATGTCTTGAAGCAAACCAGAAATATCATCCTCTTCATCTGGGTCCCCTACTTCTACCCTTTCATGTTGGCTGCTATTTGTGAAAAAATTGGAACTAGGTTCACCATGATTTACCCATGTTATATATCCATCCGTAAATCCCTCACATATCAAGTGCTCAAGGACAATACTACGGACCCTCCAACAAGAGTTCTTGCATACCTTGCAGGGACACAAAATCTGATTTCCTTTTTCTGAATTACTAAAGGCAAACTCTAAAAACATATCCACTCCTTCTCTATACACATCGGTGTGCCTACATATGATTATCAAGATATCAGACCAAACACCCTATGCATGCAGATTCTAATATATGGTCATAGGTTTATAATGTACCTAGGCTGAGCCATCCATGATTTATCCATGGCGCAACTTTACAAAATGCAGTGTCAAAATAGTGAAATATTACTCCCAAAATAAAAAATCATTCACTTCAGACTGGGTTGTTCAACAAAAAAATAAAGATCTTACCAAAACAATTGTCCAAATTAAATCAATTTGACCACACTTGATGCTAAAAAAATCCTCTTACCACAAACCATCAACAAGAACTATTGGGGAAATTTAGTCCAGTTTTAGAATATAAAATCATTACATCATAGATCACACACAACCTGCAATTCTGTGCCAAATGCAGAGACAAAGTTCATAAGAAAAGAGAAAACATACCACTCAAGCAATTACACAGATGAAGATTCGAAGGCCAACTTGCTCGTGCTCCCTGTAGGTAATATTACCAACGCTAATTAATCACACAAGACAATACAAATAAGTAAAAAACCTGAGCACAAGCAAACTTACTTCCAAGCTACAGTTGGTGATGACTTGTGTAGAAAGAAAAATCAAAGACTTGAATCCTTTAGTGCTTCCTTTTTGAATATTTTGCAACATGCACAAGAAAGAAATATTCAGATCTGATCTTTTTGCAACAATGAGACATGTATGCATTTGCCTTCACATACTAGAAATAAGTTGCAGATCTAGCGTAAAAAAACTTACATGCAACCTGATGGATTGTGTCATGTACAAGATCTTGAATCCTGTTGGTTCCTCTACAAAGTCAAGTAAGGCAGTAAACAACACATCTAAATCGAGTTAAATACGTTCCTTCTCCAAAGAGGGGAAGAGATGGTGGATCTAGAATGAATCGAAGATTGGAAAGAGAAGTAACCCAAACCTTGAATATTTCAGCCTTTCTCACCGTCGTGTACTCCTTCAGTCCTTCTGCAACCAAGAAAAAAAATACAAGAAATTAAGCTGTGCTGAAACCCTAGCACGCAGGGGAATTGGGATGAGAGGAAAGGGATGAGGAAAAGTACTGTAACATCCCAGTTTTTCGGGCAACCAAAAATACGAGCTTTTTAAAAATTTTCCTGTGATTGTGTGAAGCATGTAGTTCCTAGGCCTAACCCGAGTCTAACTCACTAACGAGTCGTTGCATACATTTAGATTGCTTGTAGGAAGTGTGTGTGCTCTTGTGTAGTTTTCGTGTTTGAGTTTGTCCAGAGTTTGGGGTACACAAGTCCAAAGCAGGTCCCCTCTCAAATTCCATTTGGGCTTTCCCCAAATTCCTCTCTGGGATTTTCTATCTCAGATCTCCTTCAAAATTTATCTCAAACCCCTTTTGAATTTCATTTGAATATATCTCAAATTACCAAGTCACAAAAGGAGAAATCCTTTTTCCCTTTCTCTTCTCCAATACTTCCCCTTGAGTTCCTCTCGGATCTCCTTTGAATTCTTCTCCCACCTCTTTTCGAATTATATCTCAAATCCAATCGAATTTCTTCCAAACTTCCCTTGAGATTCCCTTTTCGTTTCCCCTCAAATTCGCCATAAAATTTCCATCCCTAAAATCCTAAATTCATAAAAGGAGAATTCCTTTTTCCTTTTATATTCCAAACCCAGCCCAACTTCCTTCTCTCCCTTTTCTCCTTCTTTTCCCGTGGCCCAGCACCCCCTCCTGGCCCGCTCAGCCTCTGTCCCCTCGCTCTGGCCTGCCGGTCGCCACCAGGCCTTGGCCTCCTCTTCCGCCGACCCACCGCCTCTCCAACCGATGGCCGAACAAGCCGAGCAAGCCCACAGTGCTGCGGCCCAGTTCGTCAACCAGTCGGCCTGCTCACTCAGCCCTTGCAAGCCCGTGACCCACTAGCCCCCACAGGCCCATCCACGCCGGCCCCCGCGGGCCCGCTAGCTGCGCACGCCTACACCCGAACCCTAGGAGCCGTGTGACTCGGCTCCCAGATGCCGCCGCCGCTGCTTGCGCACCACGCCCGCGCCCTCGATGCCCTGCACGCCTCCCGATGCTCGCCACATGTTCCGCGGTATGGACGCCGAGGCGCATCGCCGTTCGTGCCCGGGAGCCCTAACCGCCACTCGCTATAAAAGGTGCTGAAGCCGCCGCTCCCTCGAGCTCTCCCTACCCCCGCTGCCACCATTCTCCTTCTTCCCTCACCCTCGATCCACCAGCAGTGAGAGCAGTGCCGCCCTTTCCTCCTTGCTCCACCGTGACCCACCTCGCCACCATGTTCGCCTGCTCCACCGGTGTTTTCTCATCTCGCGGATGCGGTCGACCAGCCGAGCCACTCTTCTGCTCATGACATCGGCGCCTCACATCGTGGCCTTGCACCGAGCAGTGGTACACCACGACCCTAGCCCTCCTGTCCGTGACGTTGTGCTCGCCACACACGGGACCGCGAGCTTCGTCCACACCAAGCGCCTCCCGCGGACCGAGCTAGGCAACCCCGACGCCCTCACCGCGGAGCTTCGCCTCCACCTCACCATGCCCATCTGGAGCACCAGCCTCCATTGCTCCCTCTTCACCGCGCGGCCAACCACGACACCGCCCTCTGCCTTCGCCACAGCGAGGCACCACCGCACCACGTGCTGCTACGTCCACGCCGAGCGCCAGCGCGAGCCCGTCCTTCCCCGCAACTACAAACATGACGCCGTGCACCCTCGGCGCCGCGCTCTGTCATCTTGTTGCAGCTGGTCGCGGTGACCGGGGTCATCGCCCCTACTCCGTGCAATAAGCATCTCCAACCGTGCAGCCATGTCACCTCCATGCTCCATCCCGTCCCTGTCATGCCTACCCCAACGGCGCTACCCCTCTGTACCTTGCCGGAGCTGCTGCTTTGCTGCCAGTAAGCACCCAAACCCAAGGCGGCGCTCTTCCCACCTATCCATTGATTTTGCCGCTAGTCTATACTGAGACTGGCCATCGTGCCATCATCTTTCACTGTTGCAGGGATGATGCAAACCTCACTGTGCCAATTGCCGGACCCGCTGCACGTTTCGGTTATCATGTTCGTCTCTTGTGTCCGGCCATCGTGCCATGATTTTTGCCTTGCAGGGAAGTAACGACACCGTCGGCCCTCATCAACCCCCCCCGGCCGTGTCCAGCCCGTAGCAGCCTTCCGCCCCAAGGTTGACCTTTCTAACGTAGCAGACGCCATCTTTGGCATCGACAAACCTCCGCTTTTTCTTTTTATCCACTTGTTCATACATCAACTTATTATCTATCATATCTACTTGATTCATGCACTTGACACATGACTATCTTTATTGATCATATATTCTTGTCCATCTACATGATATCTCTATTTATTCTATGCCTGTGTCGTGCCTTCGTGCCGGTCTATCTATCTCTTGTAATGGTTATGGGATGCGTGCTACTCCATGTTGTGTCGTTGTGGTGTTGGATCTCATGTCTTGGTGTGTTGTTGTGTGTTGGTTGGTTTCGTGGATCCTATGTTGCTCATCTACATCTGTGGGCCGTGCCTTCGAGCCGGTCAAAGGATCGTATCTCGATTGGTTGTTTCGGTCGTGGGTTCATCCCGCCGTGGCCGTAACGCCGACCGTAACTTGCCCCTTGCCTTTTAGTTGACCCTGTCGGATTATGATCGCTAGCCCCTATCTTGGTACCTACGATGTGGTCATCTAGGACTCAATGTTGACACCGACACGGTTCTCATCCGCATGTTCTGAGTCCTCTGTGACCAACTCTATCAGGATAGGGATTAGGGGACAACCCTTGTATATCGACAGATGCCAACTCGTTGTGGAATAGCTCTTGGCCGCGAGTCGCTTCGCCATGGCCATCGGGTTTTACCACTCTTTTTCTTTCATTATTGTCCTAACCACCTCGTATGTTTGTACCATTTCTACCACAGCGTTCCTTCGGGTCTAGCGATGACAACTGCATCACTATGAGCCACAGGAATAGCCTTGTGCAGTTTAGTTGCACGGTTGTGGTACCCTATGAGTTGGTTTGGATCGTGGATCGTGCCTCCTTTCGTCCAACCTTCGTCCGTTCCGTGACGAGTTGGTCGAAGGAGTGCGGGTTCCACTCTTTCTTCTTCCTCTCTTGTTCTCAATCCCCGTCGATCCAGTAAGATGTGGATTGAGCCCTTGGCTTGTTTGGTGTTTGTTGCTCTTTGATTCCACTTCCCTGATTCCCGTCATTGCTATGGCGAGTGGATTAGAGGAAGGTGAATCCTGTGTCTTTACCCATCTTTTGGTTGTCGTGCTGAACCTTTGTATGCTTGTACCTTATAGACCGTAGAGTCTCCTTGGTTCTTGCAGTGACAACTGCACCGCTAAGAACCCTGGGGATGTCCTAGTGCATTTAGTGCACCTAGGTCGTGGTACCCTACAAGTCGTTTGGGCACTCGTGTTCTTTTGCATGTCTCTTCTTCAATGCCCCGTCTCTTGCCATGGTGTGTGTATTGGAAGCAGACCACCTCTCCTCTCTTCTCCCCATTCCACCCTCTCTTGATTCCCGTCAATTTCAAAGGCGTCGGGATTGAAAGAAAACGGAACTTCTCTTGCTTGTAGTCTTTTTGGTCCTCGTCAGTCTCCATGACGATTGGATCGAAAGCTGCAAGCCATGGTGTTTGCTTAGGATGAGCTAAGACCTACACCATTTCTATTTAAGCCATATAGGTCGACACGATTAACCCAGGAAGTACTGGCTAGGCTAAGGCATAAGCTTGTGCTTAGCAAACAACCACTCTTGTTCTTTGGCCCAGGGATCGAACATCCGCCAAGAGGGCTAAGTCACTCTTCCTTTTGCATTCTTTCGGTGTGGTTGTTCTTTCTATGCCTTGTTGCCTCTCTTTTTCACAGTATTTCTAGGTCTAGTGGTCTGATTGCTCTTGTGCTTGTTGCCGTATCAAGGTATTTGTGTCGAGGTTAGCATTGATCGGATCAGAACCCGTTGGAGGAAGGACAAGTGGATGGAGGAAGGACTATGGAGGAGTACGACTACAAGTGCACCGAGGGTCTCGGATATGATATTTAACAGGTGTTCCACGTCCCACCCAACCTCGTAGAACCTATTAGACATGCTACATATAGATGCTAGTGCTTTACTTTCTTGCATTTGAACTATGATAGGTTGCATGGCAGACTGCTTGTAAGCCATTACCTTGTTGCAACCTATTCCCCTGCACACCCGCTGTTAGGCTAGACGCACACATTCTACTTACTGCTTTACTTTCACTATGCATTATACCTGTGATGTGATGCTTGGTGAAGGGATAACGTGAGTGGATAAGGCACGTGGTGCCGATAATATGGTAAAATTGGATAATGAACTTGGGGAGATCTTGGCGAGCGTCTTGGGTGTGTGGTGAGGGTTGAGTCGATCGGACAGGATCCTACGACGAGTCTTTGGGGCAAGTCATGCCAGAGGGGTGCGACCTAGGCATCCCTCGTGAGAGGTACTTGTGGCGGGTGCATGTGTGAGCAGACGGGGTGTTGGTTATCCCCGGTGGAGGTGCCGCCGAGGCACGGGGTGTTGGTTATCCCCTTGAGAAGATATTCTGTCCGGTCCCCCTAAGGACTGGTATGTCTTGAGAACCGGAACCATGGGACCTTTCGTGCACACCACTCGCTCCCGATGGGCGGGAGACGATTACCCGACTGACTAGGGCGGTGCCACTACTACTAGGTTGGAAGGTGATGGTGTAGGGAGGTACAGGCATGGGGGCCCACACCCTCCTAAGATAGCATAGTGACTTTGGGGGCTGGTACTACGTCTCACAGTCTTAGCATTTTGGTGGACTCCGGGGTGGCCCAGGGCTGAGTGGTAGGGTGGTACCGTACCGGTTGGGAGGCAGTCGGCATCAGCCTAGGCGGGGCACCGCCGATGATGGTGATCTTGTGGATTTCTAGGTGTACACGCTCTGCAGAGTTGATCGATCTATACGTATAGCCGCGTCCGCGGATATGGACATTCCTATGACCTACGCTTCACTTGATTAGAGAGAGGAGTCCTTTCTACCTTTCCCCTGGGTTGTGGTGTTGGATCCGGCTTTGGCCGTTGAGGCAAGGTACGAGCGGGAGTCGTCCTCGCCGCCTAGAGAGTGTGAGAGTGTGGTGAGATGTGTGTGATGGGATGGGAGAATGTGTGGTTGAGATGGATTAAAACTTGATGAACTATTATTATAAAATATTGATGAACTTGCATAGGAAACCTACAACCATATATAGGCCTTTTGATCTACCCTTGCATTCCACTTACCACAAAGCATACGCAAAAGCATAGGGTGGGAGACAGTGGCTAGTACAAATCGTACTGATAGATTTTGGACAGGTTTGGACGAAATCTACGACAACCACGAGGACTTGGATTAGGTGGTCTCGTTCCTACGCTCGAGTTTGGTTCGAAAGATGAAGTCCACGCCGCTGACATTCTACGCCAACTCTGATGATTGCCGTGAAGGAGGAGCCTTCACCTGCTGATGCGCTACAACGACCCTTATGAAGACGCATGTGTTTCCGCTAGAATACAATGTAATAGATGTGTTAACAAGTGTTGTAAAGTCCTGTAACTTGTAATTCTACGATGTATGATTATGATATCAGCTGATAATTGATAATGTGATGGATTGCTCTCATGAAAATCGAGGTCGTTTCAAGTACGCACCTGGATGCGGAGGGGAATGTAGATGCGGCAGCGACACTGCTCCTGCTGTCCGACAGTGGTGGGCTAGTGCAATAGCGGGCTTGGGTGGCGGTGGGCTGAGGCAGTGGGGGGCTAGGGCTCCGGCGAGCGTTGGATTTGGTGGTGGGGACCTGGGGCGGGAGGCGGAGGGGCTCCGACCAGGGTCTTCGGCGGCGGGCAGGGCGGGCGTCGGAGTGGTGGCCATGCCGGGTGCTGGCCTCTAGCAGCGGCTCCTGACGGCACTCGGCGACAGAGCCCTCCTGGCTGTGGTCGGCGGCGGAACCCTCCTAGCGGCAGTCAGGGCAGGCGTAAGAGCGGCGGCCGTGCCGAGTGCTGGCCTCCAGCAGCGGCTCCTGGCGGCGGTCGGCGGCGGAACCCTCCTGGCGGTGCCCGGCATCGGACCTCTACTAGCGGTGCGCGGAGTCAGGCTCTGCTGGTGGCTTGTGGCGTCGGTCTCTGCTGCCTGCGAGTTTTCTTTTTTTTCGATTCGAGTCGCGTGAGTGGGAGAGACCGAATGGGGATGGGCTCTGAGGCATCCTATTTCAGTGGGCTCAACATTTTAGTTCCCGCACGGGCCTCTGTTTTGGCGCGCATCCCGCTCAACATTGGCATTTCTGCGCATACCCCTTCGACGATGCTTCCACAGTCGTTTGGTTAGGCTACGACGACAGTTTCATTGTCTAAAAACTTTCACCAACACTTTTTGGGTGGGAAGGACAAACGCCAATAGAAAACGTGTAGCCTTACATCATTATTGGCGACAGTTTATGTGACCCTAAAAAGGTATAGAATTGCCGACATATTATGTGTTGTCAAAAGCCTAGTTTACCAACACATAACTGTAGGCAAAAGCGGGTCATGGTGTAGTGTTTGTGAAGGAAACGACGAAACAAGTCTAATCACTTTTGGAGCATGTTTGGACTATCAAAATCAGTTTCCAAAGCTGCTAGTTTCACTAAACTTCGTGGACTCAACCTGAATTTTTGAATCGTGATTTCAGTTTCAAGTATCAATCTTTGGAGCCTTAGACCTCTTCAACCATGCAGAATATGGCCTTGAGCTCTTAACCAAAGTTGTTCCGCTCTTGTAGCTCTACCAAGTTTACCACAGTGCCTTGAGCTAATATTACTTTGATTGAGAGATAGAAAGGAGAGCAGTTGGAGGATTTAGTCGGACAATGGAGCTCAAATTGCCATCAGGGCGAACGTGGCCGAACGGCCGCGGTGTGTCGCTGCTGCGTGCCTCGCGCGCTCGCCTGCATGCTTGCCACCTTGCCAACGCTCGTGTCGTGTGGAAACAGGAAATGCCCGAGCGCTCACCTCTCATTCATCCTGCTTGCTCTCTGGCTCTCTACCTCTCGCGCGTTGTCTTCAGCTCGCATTGCCGGTGACCGAAGCTCCACTGCTGCTGCCTGTGGCTCCCTCCTTCTTCCTCCTCCACGTCGGTTGGCCCCTTCATTATTCCCCAAGCCTTGCCACTCACGCAGCGCCCCTTTGCCAGCCATATCCGTCGCCACTGTCACCACCACTGCCACTGCAGACCGCCGCCTCCGTGGCCGGTAGCCTGTAGGCAGTCGCCGATCGGGCTGCACCCCTCGGTTGGTGCGCCTGGCAGTGAGGAAAATGTGCCGCCACTTCTCCTCCGCTGCCGTTGACCACCCCGCAGGAACCGACCGCTCGAGCCGTCCGCTGCCCGTTCTCTGCTCCTTGAGGAAGAAGAAAGGGAAGAAAATGAATTAGAAACTCTTATTAGGGTTCTTGATGCTTAATGAACAGAGAGAAGGTTTTTCAGATCTAGGCTTGGTTGGTTAGTAAAAAGTGCAGGGCTCATGATGCAAATGTGTTTTTCCTTTATTTGTTAATCCTTTTTCTTTTATGCATAATGTGGCTGAAACTTTGAAAATACATAGTAAATTATAGAAAAATTATAAAATAGCAAATGAAGATGTTTTGGAATCCTTGTGAGTAGATCTATGTAGTAGAAGTATAATATGGCATGTGTTAGTGCAAAGTTTTTGCTATAGATGTACATCTATGATTTTTAGGGTTAAATTCATATCTGTAGTTGTAGTGCTTGTTTTGATGTGAAATTTTTATGGTATGCTACTTAGGTGATGATTGATCTGTGATAAAGATTTCAGCTTCATTGGTGCATGTATGCCTGAATTATTGATTTAACCTTGCTAGTGCTTGGTAAATAGTTTATAAATAATGTAAAAATGTAAAATATAGTTCCACTACCTTTGCATGATTTTGTTGTGACCTGAGAATACTTAATATGACCATGCTTTTATAGAAAATGTGGATCCTTATATTTAACTTGCTCTCACATGTTTAATTGCCATTAAAACTTATTTTCCTTGTAGTAATTAAATTATAAAACATGAGCATGTAACCTTTATACAGTAGTCATGTTTTGATAACATCTCTCACACATAAAAATCTCAGCTCCAAATGAGATGTTTACAATATCATCTATAATTAATATATAGGCTGTATTATACGATTTGGATGATGAAAGTTTGTTAGTAGGTTCATGTAATTAGGTCATGTGATGCTCTTTTGCTTACACTAACTTGAGTGTATGAGACTGAGCTATGTTGATGTTTAGTTGAGCCTTCAAATGACACATGAGTATGCTCTCTTTTGACAAAACAAGTAATGGATATGTTGTCTTTTATAATAAAGCTCTTCATGATTGTTTGAGTAACCTAAAATGACTTAAGTTGATGTTTAACTTTATAACATGTTTAGAGTGTACTCTTACTGCTATTAGTGGTAATTGAATGCAAGAGCCTATCTTGGTTATAGTTCTCTTATATATATGCTTGTTCTCTTATGTTGTCCATGCGAGCTTTTAATAATTGCTTTGACTCTTGTTGAGCATGTATGGTCCTTGTTGCTCTTTTAGTTTGTGACCAAGTATGATGTTGCCAATATATGTTAAGATAAGGAAGCAGCTATATGTATGACTTGGATGTGCTTGGTTACTAACAAAGCAAGTAACTTTCTTATCTTGCTATTTCTAAAATTTCACAATTTTAGGACAACAGGTCTGAGAGTTATAGATTTTACAAAGTCCCTGTCAGGTTTTGTTTGTGTTCTGTACTGATCTGCAATGTCATGCTTTTTGACTGTGATAGCTGTAGAATCACCTCTTAGTGACAATTAAAGAGTTGTAGTTCTTTTAATAAGCTTTCCAAAATGTTAATGGACACAACTTTTGGTTGTCTAGAACTCTAGATATAGATGTTCAAAGTTGGATGCTAGAACCTGCCCAAATCTGGACAGTAATGCTTCTTTGTAATGTTTGATCTAGTTAACTGTGGAATCATCTTGAGATAATTATAATAAAGTTATAGATAACTTAATAAACTTTCTAGAAAGTTAAATATCATATTGGTTGGATGAATACAACTCCAGTTATGCATCTCTAAAGTTCATACCAGTTTTCTATCCTTGTTTGTACAGATCTTCTTCTTGGTGTGTTTTGACTTTGTTAGCCTTTGAATCAGCTCTGGGTGATGATAATAAAGTTTTAGAAAATTTCCTAAGCTTTCCAGAAAGTCTAAGATCATACTTTTTGGATGCCTGGAACTCTGGTTATGGCTAAAAGAAGTGACTGTTGTGCTGCTATCCAGAACCTGTGTGTAGCAATAATTTTTGTTATGCTTGATAGCGCTAATTTGCTTAAAATATCTAATAAACATGTATCTTACTTAAGTCGCCTCTAACTTGCTGGTTGTGTGATGTTAAGCTTATTTAGCTGGTGCTAGCTGAGTACCTTATGATATCTTAACTTAAGTTGTCTTTTGAATAGATACTTAGTGTTGCCTTCTTATCATCCTAGCATGATAGGCTTGTGTGATAGCCAATTAAAATAACTTACTCTCTAGTGCTTATTAAGTCAATATGGTGTGACCTTGTCCCTGTTGCAATGCATCTTGAGTTGTTTTCTATGCATTCATACATCTGCATTGGCATCTCATCTGTGTACGCTAGGTGTACAATGCGAGGAGCTGACAGACATGATGTTGGAGCTGGACCCAAAGATGGTGTTTGGTGGACCTAACCTAAAGATGGAAGGACTAAGCAAGTGCTAGGACAAGAGATGCCCACCAAGCGAGTGTCATCTAACAAACACTGACCTAGTGTTGGATCCCAGGCAAGCCCCGGAGCATTCTAAGTCTCCTATCCTCTCTTTTTATAAATGCATATGAGTATAACTTTTGTATGATGCATTAGGTACATGATAGGAGTTGGATGAAACCGTTGGTGCATATTTCCTACCTTATCCACTATCTCTACAACTAAAAATTACCGATGTCAATCGTTCACTCGGTGTATGAAAATCGCGCACTCCCCCCACCAGTAAACACGCCCGCCCCACGCACGCGGAACTGCCCCCACTGCATGCTCCCTCCAATCCACCTTAGATCCGACGCCGCCTCCACCCCCGCTCCCAGCCTTCCCCGGCAGGCGTCCTCTGGCTCTGGCACTGTACGGAGACCACCTCCACCTCCGCTCCCGACCTCCTCCGGCAGGCGTCCTACCCCTACGCGTCTAGGGTTTTTCGGCCGCCACACCCCACCCCCACCCCCCGAGGTAGCTCCGCCATCGTTGGTAGCTATAGCGCCGCCGCCGCGAAGCCACTGCTGCTCCACCCTCCAGCTCTGATTCACGACGCTCGCTCCACTCCTCCCTCTTCTCGGCTCCAGTGGTCTGACCCTGTGCCGTGCTACCACAGGGGCACCGGCGAGGGCAAACCCTAGCGGCACGGTTGAGGCCTTTGGCGTGACCAGGTCCTCCTCTACTCCTCTCTCCCCATACATCGCGCGGAGGAGGTACACATGAGGGTGTGTGGATGCGCCGCAGAAGAGGCCAGACAGCCCGGTGTGTGACCCTGGCAATTCGTAGCATCGGCGGCATAGGAGCGTGCAAAGCCGGCGTGCAGCCCAGGTGGCACGGTAGCGCACGGACCCGGCGGTGCGGAAGTCATGGCACTAGCACATGAGGTTCCCTAGGCGGCCACGGTATGCCCTCTTCACCACTGCTATCTTTCCAAGGGTATGCAGATGTGTCTTTCCCAATCGAGTGAGCTGCAGCCGGATAACGCAGATATCCAATATTTTGTGCAAGGCAGCGGCGACCTGGCCATCCCGTCCAGATAGCAAGGCAGTCTCCAGCAGGTAGCCAATCCGAGAGGTATTTCCTACCAGCATCTCATCCATCCCCCGTCTAGGCCTACATAGGCAGCCCTGGTGTGAGCAGCACCAAAATCATTGAACCCATTTAACTTGGAAACACATGAACATCACGGGTTATTTAAATCGGATTCCCTTTGAATTTTACTGTGGTTTTACTGTATGTCCTTTTTTAGTGTTTTTTCCTGGTCTGGTTATCCGTGAGCATCTGAGAATACTTGTTTGTTTTATTGTATCCATGTGCTTTGAAAGTTTGATCTTGCATAGAGTTGTTACTTTACCAAGGTTTTTTTTCTAATATATATCCTACTGTTTTGGTTTCCTCTGGGATTTAGTAGCATTTCACTGTATTTCTATTATGTCATAACCTGGACACATGTTTTCATATACTGGATGCTTGCTTTGGGTGCAGGTTGTAATTGACTCAGTTTCAATTGTTTGCATGAAACCATGTAGTTTTTAAGGATAGTCAAGATTGTGAATGAAGTCAATGCTGAAAATTCCATTTTTTCCATGGCTTTTTATCCTATTGCTATGCTGCATATGAGTAGGATGTTAACATGATACATATGCCCATTAACTAACTTTTAGACATATAGTTCAGGCTTGCAGCACTAGAACCCCTCATACTACTCTCAGATTTACAAGCCAGTCAGAAATAATATCAGCACTTCATTTACGTGAAGGGCGAATGAGTTAGCACTTAATTTTCAGCGATGATGATGATGCTAACAACATGTCCTGTAAATTTGGCCAATTATGTAGAAAAAGGTGATATGAGATTCCCTCACTGAGTAAGGTAGGATTCAGAGGGAAAAAAGGACATATTTACCTTTGTGCTAACAACATGTCCTTGCTGAGTGCACCTTCATACTACAATGCAAGGGGAAGAGCCAAACATGAGTTGAAATGGTTTTTATAGAACAAGCAATGAGATGTTAGCAAAAGGTGCACTCAGCAAGGACATGTTGTTAGCACAAAGGTAAATATGTCCTTTTTCCTCTCTGAATCCTACCTTACTCAATGAGGGAATCTCATATCACCTTTTTCTACATAGTAGTGGGCCAAATTAGTTGGAAGCTCTGATGATAAATGAAACATCCAACATTGGTAAATGACATGCTCTATTTTCTACATAGTAGTGGGCCAAATCTGTTTTCTGGCTGCAGCTCATTCAAAGAATTTTTTTGATGTGGATCACTTTTATCTACTCCCTAAAGATTAAGTTTCCATTATCAATGTGCCTTGAAAAGAATTTTCTTGGAGGACAAGAGAGTAATATGGCATAGGTTATGTTTTTTTGTGTATCTTTTGTGCTCCTGAAAGAATCTCTGCTCCAAAACATTGCAAATTGACCTATACTTTTCAGGTTATGGCTGCACATTATTCCTGCGAGTTTGGAGGTGCTAGACCTGAACAACTAGCCCTCACTAAGTAAAGACAAGTAATATGGCTAGGGAGGCTATTGAACTCACGGCTAACTGCTTCGGAACATAGGACGCCATTGACTACATCCCAGACATGGTAAATGCATGCTACCAGCACATATTACATCTCTTTCTCGTATTGTTGTGCCTGTGTGTACAACCTGTTCGATGAAATTACTGAAGGAAATTATTTTTTCCCTTCATTCCTATTAAAGTTGGTCAAGAAATTCCAGTCGTCAAGAGTTTTTTAAAAAATTATAAAGGAGAAATATTATATATATTGTTGTACCTAACGCCAATCAAATTAGCAGTGGTCCACTGAGGAGGTGACAATACTGGGGAGGTGACTCCAATTTGCTGGAGAGCTCGGAGGTGATCTCACCCACATGGTGGAGGAATGCCGAGAAGTGCCACTAGTTGGCACTGATTGACGGGGATAAGGCTAAACACAGCTAAACACCGTTGTTGACGGTGGATAGTGTCAACATTTTATAGCGCAATAAACATGAGAAATGATCAATAAACATGGAAATAGAGAAGTCTAGGGTTTTATCTGACAAATTCCACGAGTTTTGGTGAATTGTTATTTTTCCAGGGATTATTCTAGAAAAGCTGACAAGAGGGACCCAATTATCAGACGGATTATCGGAATTCCACCGCGAAAGATACGCTAGAAGACTCTAGAAGATATGAGAAGGCAGTAGGTGAAAGCGGGACTCAAGAAGCTTCTGGAGGAGGCCAGGCGGCACCAGGCCGCTAGGTTGACTGACCCCTGGCTATGGGCCCCACCTGTCATCTTCTGCGAGCCTCCTCCACCGACCTTGAAGATCAATCTTAGCCCTACGTCAAGTCGGTTTGATCCAAGGGTTCACGTGCATCCCACCAAACTATATATACAGAGCCTAACTCCCCTTTGAGCCATCAAGTTATTTGAGATCAAGCCATCCAGAGCCAGAAACCCTAGTTCCTCAAAGTTTCTCTAGTTTATAGCGATAGCCTAGTTAGACTAGATCTAGAGGGAGTCAAGATGGTCAACCTAGCTTGGATTCCCGACATTGTTAAGAGCGTGGAGATTGGTACTATTCTTGTGCTCTCCTCTTTCATTGTATTATTCATCATTGTGTGTTTATTACAGTGTTATGACAACATTAATCTTCATCTTGTTTATGTTCTTGATTGCAATGTTCATTGTTTACTTTGATTATATGTCTAGCATAGTTACTTTATTATTATTGAGTTCATGCATATGCTCGTATAGCGTTTATCCTAAGGTACATAGGGTAGATGATTTGCATTATGTAGGCATGGTGCTTAGATATATTGCATATCTGTCAGTACTCCCTGATGTTTCGGGATGTGGTAGATCACGAAGGGGACTATTATAGCTTCGTTGAGTCCTCTAAGTCCATCCCCTACGCATAGGTTATGTAGAGCGTGGTCGCATCGGAAGTGACGGTTGTGTCTTAAAAGCCTCTTTAGTTGATGCTCCTTGTGTGTGTATAATGACATAGTAGTAATGTTAACAATGATTGTTAGATGTAGTTGCACTAATTAGAGTATTCATTGACTTGTGATTAAAGAACTCCATTAGGAATTATCTCTCTAATATTCGGGTCTTACGACGTTATTGTAGTAGCTAGAGTGCTCTGAGTGAATCTATTATATTATTATTATGATGATTGATCATTACTGATCATATATATCTTTGTCATGTGACTTATCCTTGTTATGAGTAGAGTGTATGATATTGTTTTATCTCTCATTCATCATATATATAGGAAGTTATCAATACTTTCCTGTTTAGCTAGACCTTTCTATTGGTATAAATATAAATCGACAACCTGGTAATACTCTAGGTAAAATACTACAATGGTATAATTATCTGTCCGCTTACAGATTCAGTTTTATTCATATATTCATTCTTTTTATTTTTGCCTAGTCACATAAAATGATAGATTCCTTTATATAGTACCAATATATATTTCTAGCTATATAACTAGGGATGACAACTTAGTTCAAGTTTAGGAGTGTAGGTATGTGATAGGTGACTAGTGTGCTAAAGACATGTTAATCATTACCATGCATTTACTGGTGTTGTTAGTTTACTAATAGCTGTAGTAAATGTCAACAAGCATTTTTGGCGTCGTTGCTAGGGAAGGTATTTAAACTTAGAAAGTATTGATAACTTATATATATATGTAATGAATAAGATTGATTGGCCAATTGACCTCTAACTCAAATAGGCTTACCCTTGTTTTTTCTACTTGTGTATCTTATGCAGGGTAATGTATGGGCTTTGACCTTTCAGAAGACTACACGAGCAATCCTAAAGCAATCCTAAGAAAGACTAGAGCAAGACTCAAGAAGACTCTGGTAGTAGAAACTTCAGGAGATAGTCAAGCAAAGAAAAGCTTAGCATCGGAATTTGAAGCTATGGCCAATAAGACTCTCCATGAATTCTCTGCCCCAACACTGCCAACATTCGTACGGGACCAGCGGTCAACGTTGGAGAGAATGGATTCGAGCTCAATCCTACGCTCATTACCATGGTGCAAGCCAGCCAATTCTGTGGAAAGGCTCATGAAGATGCAAGTGCACACTTACAACACTTTTTGGAGATCTACAGCACCTTCACACTCAAGGGAGTATCCAGAGATGCTACTCTACTCCGCCTTTTCCCATTTTTACTATTGGGGAAAGAAAAAATAGTGGTTCTATGCCAACAAAGATAAGAATACTACTTGGGACAAATGTTCAACTGCTTTCCTAGATAAGTTCTTTCCTACAGGCAAGACTAATGCTCTGCGTGGGAAGATTTCAAGCTTTTAGCAACACCATGATGAATCAATTTTCGAGGCATGGGAGTGTTTTTAAGATTATATATCAGAGTGTCCTCATCACGGGATAGAAAAGTGGTTACTTTTGGAGACCTTCTATCATGGGCTAGTCACTAGTACCCGTGAGTCAGTAGATGCTACAGCCGGAGGTGCTTTCTTGTCCCTCAAACTTGATGAGGCTACAACACTCATTGATAAGATGGCCTCAAACCAGAGCTAGAATAAAGAACGTGTTCAACCTCGCAAGAGAGGAGGAGGCATGCATCAACTCAAGAAAGCTGATATGATGTCTGCAAAGTTAGACCTAATAATGAAGAAGCTTCAAGAACGAGACATCGAGAAGAAGGAAGTCATGCACATCAATGATTCTCGCATGACTTGTGAAGAATGTGGAGACGTTGGGCATTCAGGAAACAACTGTCCAACAATTCAAGAAGATGTGAACTACATCAATAACAACAACAGTTATCATCCTCAACCAAATCAAGGACGTAATCAGCAGAATCAAGGATGGAATCAGCAACAATAAAGGCCAAACTACCAAGGTAACTTCTAAGGTAACTTTCAAGGTAATAATTTCAGTAATTACAATCAGCCACCCTTGAGAGATTTAGTTGCTAGTCAGTCTAGATTATTGGATCAAATGAGTAAGAAGGTAGCCTCTAATGACAAAGCTCTAGAAAATATAAATGCTAGAATGGATACCTTTGCTTCTGCTATTAAGAACCAGCATAGCTTTAATAAAATGCTAGAATCACAATTAGCTCAGCTGGCAGCTATTGTTCCTCCACTAGAGAAAGGTAAGATTCTGGGCCAGCCGGAAGATTTAGAAACTACAAATCTTATCGATATTCACAATGCAGCCAACTACTAATCTCAGCCAGCAGATGTGAAGTGGATTGACTATTCACTTTCCGACAAGAAAGGTGATCCAGGAAGACCTGTCATTCCTATCTCCATAGGATGCCAAGTCTTTCCAGAAGCTATCTGTGACTTTGGCGCAAGTGTCAACATCATGCCTAAGGTAATTTATGAAAAGATTCTAGGAGATCCTTTGTTGTACACAAATATATGTTTGTAGCTTGCAGATCAGTCCATCTGCTACCCTGAGGGAGTCCTGAAAGAAGCAGTCATTCGAGTGGGACAATTATATGTTCTAGTTGATTTCGTAGTCGTGGATACAGGAGGAGATGAAAGAGCACCAATTATTTTGGGATGACCATTCCTATGCACAGCCAAAGCCATCATTTATGCAGAGCATGCCAAGATTGTCTTTTCCATTAAAGATAAGAAAGAGAAGTTTTCATTCAAGGAACGCATCCTGCACTCTCCTGCTCTACCACAGAAAGTATTCATGCCTGAGAAGCCAGCAGCACCCATGCCTAAGAAGGAGAATTTTAGAAACTGGAGAAAGACCAAGCTCAACAAGACTGCAGAAGAGACTGTCAAGATGATCAACACCATCATAACAGAATACGATCACTTGCTCACTCCACCATTCCTAGTGAAGAAGGATGATCCAGGTGTACCTACCATTGAATGCACAATCAATCAGAAAATCTTCCACAAGACCTTCGGCGACATGGGATGTCACACCCAAAATTTTCTATTTTGGATTGTGCATGAAAAACACTAAATAAAATAAATGATTTCAATGTTTGAATAAATTTATTAGATAAGTTAAGTTGCTGCTAATTTAAATATAGAAAATTGTCGTTTTAAACTTTTTCATATTAATTTGATAATGTGGTGTTTGTGTGATGCTTGTCTTTGGTGTTGGTGAGTGCTATTATTTTCAAAATACCATAGGATGACGTTTACTTTTCACCGGAAAATTTTTTAGCATTTTCTGGATTTAAAATTTCAATTTCCGTGAGTTTAATCTTTTTCCTTGATCTCTTCATCAATCTTTTCATGAGCTCAAACTCATTTGGTTGAGTTCCTTATCTTCCCAAGAGTCTCGAGGATTTTTCCCGTGATTTTTCTGAGCTCCGGGCTATTTTTCGCGGCCAAAAAGGTAATTCTAGATTTTCTGGAATTATTTTATTCGCGGAATTAAAATAATCCCGAAATTAAGAAATTCCGAAAAGTTTCCAAACCCTACGACTATATATATGCCGGCGTAGCCCTCGACGCCCTGGATTCAGAAGTACAACCCTTATTGCGAGCCGCCGCTCGTAGCTTCCTCCATCTCTCGCCGAAGTTCTTCATCTACACCTTGCGTTCCGGTGAACTTTCGAAGAAGGTTCGGCGAGCTTTTCCGGTCACCTCGGACATCTCCGGTGAATTCTGCTTCCACTCTGAGGTTCGTCTTGTCGTCCTCTACACCGGCACGCCTTTTCTTTTGCGAATCCATGTTCGTTAGGTCACGTTCCCATTCTTCCTTCTCTAACTCCGGCGAACCACCATGGCTAACCTTGTTTTTCTCCGTTTTCCGGTCGTCTCCGCGAAGCTCTCGGCCAGGCGCACCCACGGGCCCTTCTCGCGCCGCCACCCCACCCCCTCAGGTCCTGCGCGCCCGGCCTCGCGTGCCCCTGCGCGAGCAGCAGCGCCGCTGCCCTGTGCCGCCCGGCCACGAAGCGCGCCGCGTCCATGCGGGCCTCAGTGAGCCACTACCAGCAGTTGCGGTTGCGCCAGTGCACCACCGCTGCAGGCTGGCCGACCTCTAGCGATGCCCTTCTTCCCGCACGAGTGGCAGCAACAACCACCATGGCCATTGTCTTGAGCCTACGAATCCATACAGGTACATAGGTACAAGATGAAATATTTACGAGATTGTCACCAGCACTAAATTAATCACCGTTTAATCGTTTTAACTCCGTTTTGCTAGGTTCAAATTGCTATAGTTTCATAAAGTCGCGCTCTACGCGGTAGTACTAACGTTGGTCATATCTCATAATTATAAATTTCTTGATTTAGAATTTTTTGATTAATAATTATTTAATCGCTGTTAATTAGAAAATAACTAAGTATTGCAATTCCATTCGCGTCGTGTCGTGTTTGTGTCGACGTAAACTATGTATTAGTAATGATGTTTATCATGTCACTTGACTATGAATTTATTAATTTAAATAGTAATTAGATTAATATATTTATTTAATAGCTTTCCAATTAAAAGAAATCTCGGTTTAAATCCGTTCTTGTTGTTTTGCAATAGTGCCGACTGAAGTTATGTATTAGCAACAACGGTTAACATGTCTTACATCTTTGAAATTTATAAGTTAGATATTAATTTGATTTATGCTTGTGTAATTGAGTTTCTAATTAAACGCAACACGGGTTTATACTTTAGTCTGTCCTAAATTAATGTTAATCTAATTAATATTAAATTAAATGTCTTTTGAATTATAAGATGGTTAGTTCAACCTTGAAACATAAGTGCTTTAGTTCAGTTGCCACATATTTTCTATATATATAGTTCAATATTAAATTGATTAATGATAATGGAACCTAGTTTTTCAATTAAAAGGAACCTTGGACCATAACGATGGCTAGCAACGTTAATGGAAATATTAACACGTTTTTAAAATCATATATTTTACTCAAAGCATGTTACAGACACACGACATATATAACTTGTTCGGTTGCTTTCACATATATACTTTTCCTTTTGTAAAGATAAGGTTAAACTTGGTAAAATTATATGGTATTGTTTATAAATAAAATATGAGTAGTTCCGATTTGGTTTTTTTGAATTAAATTATGTTTTGATTTATCTAGTCTAAATAATCTTTTACGTGGTTTTGTTCAATTAATCTGAATCAAGCAAATAGTGTCGTGCATGTTGTTGATCTGCTTCATTTTGCTAGCTTGATGACATCACATGATGTCATGGGTACGATTTGTGGCCGTTTCCTTTAGAAAAACAAATCCCGAAATACAATAGAAATATGTATACACATACAATTTTGTTTAGACCATATCTTCCACGTTTTAACTCCGATTTGACTCGTTCAAGTTGCGTTAGATTTGTATTTGCGAGCTCCACACGTTAGTACAGCTGTACAGTAGGTTTGGAATATTTAACTTTCGAGTTATATTAAAATAATTATTTATCTATAGGAAATCTTAGAAAATTAATAACTTTCACGTTCTAAATCCGAATTTCGTGATCTTTACGTCTCTGTGATCGTAGGAACATGTAGAAGAGTTTTATAAACTTTTATTACTGTTTTGTTACTATTGGTGTACTGTTCTAATTATATCTCTTTGTTTACTTCGTGTATGGTTGCTCGATTGCATGTATGTTGTTGATTGGTGATCGGGTTTAGATGGTGAGCAGTTTCTGGATGATCAGGAGTATTACTTTGAGCCGGACCAGCAGTATCATCCGGAAAGCTTTGATCAAGGCAAGTATAACATGGGACCATCCTTGTTGTCCTATTCACAGAAAATATTATTCATATGCATGTGTCCTCCTTGACAATCATAGAGATTATAACTTAGTGATTGATACCTTGATTCCTTGTCAACCTTGGGAATGCATTTGGGTAGCTATTGCTAGTGCTTAATTATGAACAATGATCTTGTAATTTGATTAATGGATTAAGCAACCAACCATTAAGATGATTTTATTACTGTTGAAAGAGGGCTAGAGCAAGAGGTTATATTGTTGCTCTGGTTACTCTCCGTAATGACTTACCTGTAAGTGATAACCGGGATTGACAGTACAACTATGAGGGCTATATGGCTCTGGCTCTAGTTGTTCAAGAGACCTTTTATAGCTTGTTAGTGGTTACCTTAAATGGCGTAAGAACGTCTTGCCACGTTGGGTGTAGGACAACCTCTAGTCTATGAGTATAGCCTAGAAGGAATTGTGTCATTTAAAAAGGGGTTCCTACATTTGCCTGCCGAGTGAATCTAATGGCCCTAACTTGTTAGACGAACTTTTGAATAGCTTTATATGGTTTCTGATGTTTTGGGCCTTGCAAACCCATGCATTTGGAAATCGTGACTCACAGTGAAAGTGTACACCTCTGCGCAGAGTTTAATAAACTGGTATACTAGCCGTGCTCACGGATATGAGCGGCCTTGGGGATTCTTACAGAATAGATGATCACCATTGTTATATCATGCTTAATTATTTTTAATTATTATTATGCTCATGTTAATGCTATTCATTATCCTTATTACAATTGATCATTGGTTCATTAATGGGAAGTGGATTATCTTGATGCTACTCAATTGCTAATTATATGATGATTAAAAGCTAAACGCAGTCAAACAGTATCTAGCCTTTTGAGCCTCATGAACCCTGTGTTATACTTGTTGAGTTCGACATGGACTCACTCTTGCTATTTCCCCCACACCTCAGTGTGTAGTGAGGTGCTGCTCAGAAGAAGGATAAAGAGGTAGTGAAGTTTTCAGAAGTCTTTCAGAAGTGTTTGACATACGGAGCCACCAGTCAGCCATCCCTGAGAAGAATGGAGCCTGAAGTTTAGTCACCGTTTCGCGATACTCTGATGTAAGTGTTAATATAGCTATGTATACGTTATATAATAACATTGTTTCTGATACTTTATCATTCTAACATATGTATGGACTTTCTAGGCACACATATGATTAGCCTAGTTTTGTTCTTTAGGAAACCGGGTGTGACATGGGATCAGGTGTCAACATAATGTCAAAGGTAACATATGAATATTTATTTGGTAACGAACCGTTGTACCCGACCTACATGCAACTATAGATGGCATACCAGTCGATTCGATTCCCGAAGGGCATAGCAAGAGACATTATGGTGGAAATCCAAGGTCACTTCGTCCCCACTGACTTCATGGTCCTCGACATGGGAGACGAGGAAGAAGATACACCCATCATACTAGGAAGACCGTTCCTCAATACCACTGATGCTATCATCTATATCGGATCTAGACAAATCCTCTTTCAATTCCTAGACGAAAAGGTACGCTGTCACTTTAATAGTTATAATAATCATGAGCAACCCAAGAAGCCATGCAACAATAGAAGGAGATGTCGATCTCGCCGTCAAGCAAACCAGCCTTTGAAGGATGGATAGGCCGACTACCTAGGAGAAGTGTCAAGATACGAGGATCGCTATGGTGACCAAGATGACAAAGTTGAGAAGAATGAAGCAGAGACAGTCAAAGAACCTTGCTGGAACGAGTGGGACAAAGATGCCAATGAGATCGAACTGCCTACAAAAGAAGAAGCTGAACTACTCAAGTCAAAGACTCATATCATGATGATATGGAGGAGAAGAAGATGGCCACATCGCCAACACAAAAGGAGCAGACATCTGAACCGCTAGCGGGATCAGATGATACACCTAACAAGTAAGTACTCACTCATATCGAGTCCTGTCCGGAAGACTTTAAACTCTGTACCCTTGCCATAAGGTAATGATGGTAGTTATCTAAATTTACTTTTCAGCATTATGTTAGTATATTTATCCTCCTTACATACATCTACATTAAAAATAATAAAATTAAAATATACTTTATAGTTTGCCATTATTGCATAGTGAAAAGAAAATAAAAATGATTATTGCTTTTATTAGTGCATCATAAAATTACCAAGCCCCATGTAAGTAAACTTATGGTAACTCTGTAGGAATATTTACTATGGTGGCATAAAAAATAAAATATCATTTTTCTTTAATTACTTGCATTATAAAACAGAAAATCTTAAAAAAGAAATTGAAGAGACATCCTGATAGAAAATTTATATTAGCTGATAAGAATAATCAATTGCTCATTTGGCTGACCGCTACCCCCTTGTCAAAATCCAAGCCTCGAGTTTTTGGTGTTCTTATTGGAGTTTAAATTTTGCAGGATATTACTGTGACCAGAAGTGAGTTTGCTCAGCAGTGCTATCCCGGACTACTGCTGACAAGCTTACTTTAAAGATCACTCAACAATCGACCATAGCAAACATCAAACTTGGGGGAGGAGCATCCCCCGTGTATCTAGCTAAGTGTCCCTATCTTTTTACAGCTTTGCTATTTTTGAGTCTATTAGTGAAAAAGAAATAAAAAGATGCATAAGCACTAAACCAAATAAAGATTCTTGTCCTAGTTATTATATAAAGGTGTGATCATGGAAAACCAAATAAAAGTTTGTTATAATTCTATCTAGTTTGTTAGGAGTCAAATAAAATGATGAATAGTAAAATTTTGCATTGGAGATGGTGAATAGTTGCTCTGCTGTAATTTCTTTCAAGTACCTAGTTTTCAGCCTTGAATTCTCTCGAGTTTTGGATAGTACTGTTTTGATATAAGAATTCACTCTTAACCTGAAACTTGTGGGTAGCATATGATTAAGCTAAGTCTAGGTAATTGAGGGATATGATATGAGAAAGTCTGAGCTACTGTTTATCTTGTTCCTAGCGATACTAAGTTCTCGAGATTTATCTTTTGAAAACTTAAAATCTTACATGATGAGCTCTTGTATAATAAAACTTAAATTCCTATCAAAGCCAAATATGATACATCTAGATTAGGAAAACCTTTGCTCATTTATGCTACTTGCTTTGCATTGAGTTTAGTCAGGCTTTGTTGTATACCTTCTGAGAGTTTTGTCATGCTTTTAAAATCAAGATCATGTACACTCCACCTTCATATATGCACTATTCCTACAATGGGAGTGGTCGCAACTGTTTTTCATTTTTCACTCAGATCCACCTTAAATGTTTTTCTCCTATACCGGGAGAGAACACCCAAAAATAAACATATAGGACAGCCCCAAAAAATAAATGCTCCAAAGATCTTATTGTTGTTCTCTCCAATATTTTGTATTAAAAAAGATTGATATGGCTATGCAAAAGAAAAATTATTGAAAAAAATGGACAAGTGTCCAAGTGAAAAAAAAAAGAAGAAGGAAAAAATAAATAATAAAGATTGCCCATATTTTCTTGCAAAATTCTTAAGTTCCAAAAGAGAGATAAATTCTTTAAGGAGCAAAAGTAGAATTAGGATTAGCCACCATATAAACACCTATCCACCATATTCCATTATTTGATTGTATGACTTTATCTCTTTGGATCTATTGTTTGACTTTACAATATATGAACTGCAAGTATGCTCTTCCTTGTTATTGTCACTCATATGAGCTCCACTATAAGCCTTAGTTGTAGGAAGAGAAGGCATAATATTATTATTGCCTTGGTGAGGATATACAAATACCACATATATTGAGAGATTTGAGAGTGTCAGTTTTATTTCTGAAAACTTGCAAAACTCCGGAATAATAGTTGAACAAAGAGCTTGAGACATAGTGCTTAACTTGATTGTTCTATCTTTCAATTGCTCAAGACCCAAGTGAAAGTTGAAAAGCTCCATAGTTAAAGGTAATATGGGTGAGTTTGAAAGTTAGAGCGGTTTTGTCTAATCCGAAGGAGAATTTTTGTTTGAAAGCATGTGTACTTTTGAGAAGTGAAAGCATTGTAGCAACTCCTGATCCAAGTTTAGCTAAATAGGCTTTGCTAAGGGACAAGCAAAGGGTAAGCTTGGGGGAGCTCGTTGACGGTGGATAGCATCAATATTTTATAGCGCAATAAACATGAGAAATGATCAATAAACATGGAAATAGAGAAGTCTAGGGTTTTATCTGACAAATTCCACGAGTTTTGGTGAATTGTTATTTTGCTAGGGATTATTCTAGAAAAGCCGATAAGAGGGACCTAATTATCAAACGGATTATCGAAATTTCACCGCGAAAGATACGTTAGAAGACTCTAGAAGACATGAGAAGATAGTAGGCGAAAGCGGGACTCCAGAAGCTTCTAGAGGAGGCCGAGCGGCACCAGGCCCCTAGGCCGACCGGCCCCTGGCTATGGGCCCCACCTGTCATCTTCTGCGAGCCTCCTCCACTAACCTTGAGGATCAATCTTAGCCCTACGTCAAGTTGGTTTGATCCAAGGGTTCACGTGCACCCCACCGGACTATATATACGGAGTCTGACCCCCCTTGGAGCCATCAAGTCATTTGAGATCAAGCCATCCAGAGCTAGAAACCCTAGTTTCTCAGAGTTCCTCTAGTTTATAGCGATAGCCTAGTTAGACTAGATCTAGAGGGAGTCAAGATGGTCAACCGAGCTTGGATTCCCGATGTTGTCAAGAGCATGGAGATTGGTACTATTCTTGTGCTCTCCTCTCTCATTGTATATTCATCATTATGTGTTTATTACAGTGTTATGGCAACACTAATCTTCATCTTGATTATGTTCTTGATTGCAATGTTCATTGTTTACTTTGATTATATGTCTAGCATAGTTACTTTATTATTATTGAGTTCATGCATATGCTCGTATAGCGTTTATCCTAAGGTACCTAGGGTAGATGATTTGCATTATGTAGGCATGGTGCTTAGATATATTGCATATCTGTCAGTACTCCCTGATGTTCTGGGACGTGTGGTTGATCGCGAAAGTGGCTATTATAGCTTCGTTGAGTCCTCTATAGTCCATCCCCTATGCATAGGTTATGTAGAGTGCGGTCGCATCGGAGGTGACGGTTGTGTCTTGAAAGCCTCTCTAGTTGATGCTCCTTGTGTGTGGATAATGACATAGTAGTAATGTTAACAATGATTGTTAGATATAGTTGCACCAATTAGAGTATTCATTGACTTGTGATTAAATAACTACACTAGGAATTATCTCTCTAATATTCAGGTCTTACGACATTATTGTAGTAGCTAGAGTGCTCTGAGTGAATCTATTATCTTATTATTATGATGACTGATCATTACTTATCATATATCTTTATCATGTGACTTATCCCTGTTATGAGTAGAGTGTATGATATTGATTTTATCTCTCATTCATCATATGTATAGGAAGTTATCAATACTATATATTTTCTGTTTAGCTAGACCTTCCTTGTGGTATAAATATAAATCGACAACCTGGTAATACTCTAAGTAAAATGCTACAATTGTATAATTATTTGTCTGCTTGTAGAACCAGTTTTATTTATATATTCAATCTTATTATTTCTACCTAGTCACATATAGATTTCCTGTTTAGCTAGACCTTCCTTGTGGTATAAATATAAATCAACAATCTGGTAATACTCTAAGTAAAATGCTACAATGGTATAATTATCTGTCTGCTTGTAGAACCAGTTTTATTCATATATTCAATCTTATTATTTCTACCTAGTCACATAAAATGATAGATTCCTTTATATAGTACCAATATACATTTCTAGCTATATAACTAGAGATGAAAACTTAGTTCAAGCTTAGGAGTATAGGTATTTGATAGGTGACTAGTGTGCTAAAGACATGTTAATCATTACCATGCATTTACTGGTGTTGTTAGTTTAGTAATAGCAGTAGTAAATGTCAATAACCGTCCCTTTATGAATGAATTGGCAAACTCTTATGTTTGTTGTTATTAATCAACCGGTGCACGCACA
The DNA here is from genome assembly GCA_022457205.1 of Saccharum spontaneum. Taxonomy (NCBI): domain Eukaryota; kingdom Viridiplantae; phylum Streptophyta; class Magnoliopsida; order Poales; family Poaceae; genus Saccharum; species Saccharum spontaneum. Next base: position 38,956,010 of record CM039617.1, on the reverse strand, counting down.
AATGAATTGAAGACTCATAATAGTGACACTGTGAACATTCCATGGGAAGTATTATTTTTTAATAGTATAACATGTTGTGACACTATTTTTTTCTTCCTGTTCCAACACACGAGCATTTACATAGTATATATAAATACCAGTACCCTTACTAGTATGAGTAGGTCGATCTATGCTTGGCCATGCTTAGACCGATAGAAGCCGGGTGATTTCTTGTCACCCACATATAGGGTGGTTACTTTTACTCTTACATGGTTGGATATATTTGCTATCGTGAAAAATAACCACGTGATGATTGTTTAAATCAAGATCGGGTGGGATCTGGTGATTGAGAGGCAGCAAGACATGGAGGTCTTGTGTGCATGTTGTATCCTATTTGTGTCAGTTAAGGACCGCATCGTTGTTGGTCCTCGGTCATTTTGAACACAACCTTTCACTTAGCTGGCCGGATAAGTCGTTCCGATCGCGAAACCGAGTAGCTCAATTTAGGCTGGAGATTTGAGATGTATGACGTGTACACTAGAGGGGAGGATGTATGTGCAGGGACACAGATAGGACCTTGGACAGATCATTGTCTGAACATCCCGGCTTCCAGTTGGTCCCTAAGTGTGCGGCTCAGCTCAAACCCACTATTGTTCCCGAATTATACCAAAGGTGACATAAGGCTGTCTTCGCATGGTATGCCTGGATTTGTGTTATGGATTTCTGTCCAGCTGGTTACAATCGATTCGGATTGCCGTCTCTCCCGGATAGTGAGAAACTTGATCGGGCTTCCTTAATTCGTAGTAACACTTGATTGAACATGATGGTTATGATGATTATATGATAAATCGAATATGGTTACTATTATAATACTTATTAACCAAGTGATTGCTATAGAATAGGTGCAAATCTAGCTAATCTAGCTATAATAGCTTCACTGAACTTGACGCTAAAACTTGACTAAAATATTGAAAATAAGGACTCATGATAGTAATGCTCTTTTTGCAAAATTATGCTATCAAACCAACTTCACGAAATAAGTTTTGCATATCCTTGAGAGTCTTTTTTATATCTCTCCTGTCGGGTAAGTCTAGCTGAGTACATTTGAGTACTCAAGGCTTATCCCACCATGTTGCAGGTGAAGTTCTCCGCCTGCTGAAGATGGTAACTAACCGCTAGTAGGCTCGGCGACTCCGTATTTATTTCTCATCTACAGGCTTTTGTTAGAGGATGTCATTTGAGCTAGTAGTGTATTTCAACTTATGTTATTGTAATGATTTCAAGGCTATGTTGTTTCTTCTAATTAGATTTGAACTCAGTATGTATTATTTATTTGTGAACTCAATTGTAATATTATTTCTTCTGCAAAACTCCATGTATGTGATGTGTATTTGCTTAATCTATTACGGTCTTAGTTGTGATGTGGATTTACCGAGGTCTTTCATGACATTCGACGGATTACTGGGTTTATATAAGTGAAAGTGTGTGTGCCAACGTGTTTAGCGGGGGCAGCCATACTTGATCTTATATAAATTGGACGGTTTTGTCACACGCAGCAGGGAGATGGAGCGCGGCCACGACAGGAGGCGCGAGTCCGGACGAGGGCCATGCGGTGCGGGCGGGCGGAGCCGGCGAGCGGCGCTAGCGGTGTCCGCCCCACGAGCAATGGTGGCGCGGGCGAGCATAAATTGGACGGTTTTGTCACACGCGGCAGGCGGATGGAGTGTGACCACGACAGGAGGCGCGAGTCCAGACGAGGGCCATGCGTTGCGGGCAGGCGGAGCCGGCGAGCGGCGCTAGCGGTGTCCACCCTGCGAGCAGTGGTGGCGCGGGCGAGCGGAGTGCGTCTCGCAAGGACAGGCGGCGCGGGCGAGGACGGCGCCGACGAGCAACGCAGGCGGAGTCCGTCCTGCGAGCGAGGGCGGCGCGGGCGAGTAGAGTCCATCCCACGAGCGGGGTGCGCGTAGCGTAGAGCGGACATGCGACGTGAGCAGGGTCCGTGGATGAGTAGACGAGGATGGGTCTATGGATGAGTGGATGAGCATGAGCCACGTCCGGATGTATTTGTGTACATAGCCTGTCAAGTCCGTTGGCCCAAATGTTACAGCTCAAAGCAGCCTAAGCCCATAAGGATCCACACATATTTCTATCAGATATGCCGGCTCCAATAATAATCCGGCTTCACTACCCAGATCATAAGCCTATTAGAGTCTAGACAATGATTAGTAATTAATCATATTAAGGGCAAGTGCATTGGTATTGTCTCATAGGTAGTCTCATGCGGTGCCACATAATTATAAGACGACTCAAGAGGTAATAGATATTATAGATTGTCTTTTAAGTTGTCTCGTAGTAATTCTAGAGTCCTTAATTTGTGTATACAATAATGGAATGTTTGTGAGTTGTATGACAACAATAACTTAGGGCCCGTTTAGTTGGCCAAAGAGGCTAAAAAAGTTTGCGCAGTACCCGTCACATCGAATCTTTGGACACATGTAAGGAGTATTAAATGTAGGTAAAAAATAACTAATTGCACAGTTTGTCCGTAAATGTCAAAACGAATCTTTTAAGCCTAGTTAGTCCATAATTGGATAAATTTTGTCAAATAACAACGAAAAGTGCTACAGGAATTTACCCAAAATTTTTCACCATCTAAACAGGCCCTTATACAATGGTGTGTAAGTTGTCTCATAGTCCTAAATTTTAGCTCATGAGGTGGTTGTTTCGCGAAATAACGACCTCTCTCTCCCCCTCTCTCTTTCCTTCACGTCAGCAAAAATCCTACGTGACATTGCATGATATGGAGTATGAGACCGCTGGCGTGTAGCAATGTACTTGCGCTAACTGAGTAGAGCCCCCACACCAATCGGCATTTGTTGAGTAGTATTGTCTTCTTATTATATAAAAAAGAATGATTACATTTATACTATAGTGTATAAATTTATCTAGGGTAGCAATTTAAATAAATAATGTTATGGATATTAATTTTATATAGTTTGTACGTAGAGAATATTTTTCATAATACCTTAACTATAACATGTTACATTAATCGTTCATGCATGCTACTTAATGCTATAACTTGTGCTACGTGATTGTATAACATGAATATTTGTTTAGTCAGGGTTTTAATATATCTATATATATTCTTAATATCAAAGAGTGAAAATTTCTTTCTTGGTCACCCGTCCTTTTATGTTCCTTGTTTTGGTCATTTGCAGCAGCAAAACCGGTTTGGCTAGTAGAACCCAAGCTTATGCACGTTGCAACAAGGCTTAGGTTGAATGGATCTCCAAATATAAATGTTATTTATTTCAGATTTGTCACCAGATAAAGATGGAGACGATAATGGCACTCTAGAGTACGCATAAGATAATATAGAATAACTATTGTAGGGTACAAAGATATAGACAACGATTGTACTCAAATAATTTTTCAAATGATGATTTGTTAGAGAGTAAACCTTAGAAAGACTCTTCGAGATGCTCTTAACACATCTCTCAACCATGCCTGCATGGAAGCCTGACAAAATCCGTAGGAAATTTGAAAAGAACAGAAAGTTTTCAGCCGGCCTCCTCCTCATGGGTCGGCATAGGCACCAACCCGTAATGCCTGCCTGAAGGGCGGAAATGGGCTAGTCCACGGAAGGTGCCACGCATATCGGACGGAGGATTACATTTACATGGGTAATAGTAGTATGACCCCTAAAGGTACTGAAGGATGATCTCTTGCACCGATCAACCCTTCTGTTTGTGCAGATAGAAGACCAAAATTAAAGATAGCTGGTGAAGATGACGATGGTTGTTGGAGCGAGGAAGAAGACATGGATGTGCGAGTGGATGTGTGAATGGATCAGAGGCATGCCAGTTCCTTGAGGCAACCGGTGGCGCTTCCCTTGGCGTTGTTGCAGACCGCCATAGTCTTATTGTTGGTGCCCTTGTACTCGACCTTGACGTTATCCATGGTGACGCCGCTGCAGGGGATCTTATCGGAGCAGAGCAGGCTGACGGCCTCGGGGGTGGATGAGGTGCCGGTGATGTTCTTGAAGGTGACGTCCTTGACGGTGACCTTGGAGTCGCCCTTGGCCGTGCAGATCTTGTTGGGGCAGTACTTCATGTCGATGATGATGGGGTTGGCCACGTCCTCCATCGCTATGTTCTCGTAGTGGAGCTTGGAGGCGGTGACCACGCACGCGGCGTCCTCGTAGGACTTGATCCGGACGCCGTTGCTGGTCTTCTTGAGCGTGCAGTCCTTGACGTTGATGTCCGTCACGTCCTTCTCGTCCTTGTACCTGCCCAGGCTGCCGACGCTGATGCCGTGGCCGGGGCCGCAGGTGACGCCGGTGATGTTGATCCCGGTGCTGCCAGGGCCGATGGAGATGCAGTCGTCACCCACGCCGATGGTGGTGCCGGTGATGGTGACCTTGGAGGAGTCACCAATGTGGATGCCGTCGGTGTTGGGGCTGTCCCCGGGCGCGGTGACGGTCACGTCCTTGATCGTCATGTCTTTGCACTGGAATATGTTCATGTGGAAGAACTTGGCGTTCAGCAGGGTGATCCCGGAGACGGTGCCGTTGTTCACGTAGTCCAGCACCAACGACTGCAATAATTAATGTGGCATGCACCGTCCGTTTAGGTGTAGCACGTCGTGTTAATTAGTAGTATAATTAAGAAGAATATATTGGCCGGGCGGGTGGAGAAGCAACGATGATGGTCATTAGAGTACTCACGTTGGGCAGTATCTTGCAGTCGTATTTCTGGGCACATTTGTTGTTGTCCCACACTTGTTTGCCCTGGCCGTCGAGGGTGCCTTTGCCGGTGATGACCAGGTTGTCGACGTGCTCGATCTCGATCCAGTTGCCCTTGTACTGGCTGAGGTCCGTGGTGCCGAGAAGGTTGCCGTCGAGCTGGATGGTGACGGAGCCCTTGCACGGACCGCTGAAGTTGAGGGGCCCTGCCAGGTAGTCGCCCTTGGGGATCATGAGCGTCTGCGCCCCTTCCTTGCCGCACGCCGCCGCCCACGCATCATTCAGCGCTTTGGTGCTGTCCGTCTTGCCGTCGCCCTTGGCTCCGAGCTTGGATATGTCTGAAGACCCGCTGCCCCCGGCGGAGCCTGAGGGCGCCTCGGCGGAGGCATCGCCTTTCTTCTCGTCCTTCTCCTTTGGGGCTGGCTTCCCCGCGTGCGCGGCACAGACCACCATCGCGAGGAGGAAGATCACCCTCATAGCATTACTGTCCAAAGCCATTTTCGCTAGCTAGGCCTGTCCTTACAGCTTCTTTTGATCAATCTGCAGCTGGTGCCTCCGAGCGGTTGGGACGGAGAACTTATATATGGCGGGGGACAGGAGCACCGCTTCCTATGTTGAGGCAAGCCAATTTTAGCCTTCGCTGTCTTCCTCTCGACCTTCTTCCACATGCACTCATTTCGAACCAACAATTATATAGAGGCTTTTTATTTATTTTACGGTGTTTGCGACACCTAAAACAGTGTCGTTCCATTGATTATAAGGGTTATTAGGTATTCACGCTTCACCAAACATGGTAACTTTTAGTCTCTACAAAATCTTTGGCAGGCCCCTAATTGCTCTCCTTCGCCCCTTTTTATTATGGCACTGGCTATTTCTTTCCGTCTTTGATTGCTCACCGTTTGCTTGCCACATCGATCCAACCAGGTGAGCAGAACCAAGTAAAGAGACCTTAACCTCCTAAGAGAGGTGAATTAGGTAACTTAAAATTTATTTTTAAATAAAATTATAGGTTCTAATTTATATCTAATCAAAATCTATACAATAAAATAAACTATCTAGATGGGCAACTAAGATTTTGCTATGTATATTACTATCTCTATCATAAAAGAGTTACGCAACATAGGTTCCAGTCCTATCAAACAGAGCTAGGAAGATAAAGCACACAACCATTGAGCATCTCCAACAGTTTATCAAATGAGATTACCATCCTTGAAAATTTAGTAAAATAAGAAAAAACTCACTCCAATAGTTTAGTATCTTGTTTGCCATTTTTTACCAACTTGGCAAAAACTACCCTTGAGCGCGCATATATGCGCGCTGCTCACCCATGCGCATCCAGCGCGCATCTGTATTGGCTATCAAATTGAGCTGCTGTGCTACTGCATCTGCGCATATACTGTGCTACTGCATCTGCGCATATATAGCAGCAGCAGCTAGCCAGTAGAGCTAGCCGCAAGCGTGCAGCAGAGCCAGCAGCTAGCAAGCACGCAGCAGCAGCTAGCACGCTGCTGCAGGCCCAGAAGCGAGAGCAGAAGCGGGCAAGCCACGCGCGTTTTCTGTTCCGGCCGGAAAAAAAAGAGAAGTGGGTCTCCTTTTCCAATTTTGCCAAGTCTAAAATGGCAAACTATTGGAGATACACAATCTTTTTTCACTTGCCATATGGTTTAGGCACTTGCCAAATCACAAGATTTGCCAAGTGAATTTTGGTAAACTCTTGGAGATGCTCATAATATAAATGCGAAAGCATAAAGATAGTAGAGATATAGACTCCCGTCAATGACTCCGGTAATTTTCTGAGGTATCGAGAAGCTCCTCACTTTCCCTAGTCCTCGTTGGATCCCCCAGCAAGGATGTCCTCGCAATGGCTAAGCTCTCAGTTGGGTAACTTTGTGGATATCCCATGTGTTTTTCCCACGCGCAAGTGGATCTCTGGTATGGCCTCCTTTAGACCGCTCACCGCCGTGTTCACTATCAAGCCTCTAACCGAAACGTCACGAGCTTTGTTCCCTCTAGTATATCAGTGGCAACCACACCACAAACGCAAATTGGTGTGATCTTATAAGACTGCAAGCCCCTCCGGTACAATAATGTTGTGCATAAGCACCGAGTAGTAAGAGATATGCAAACTTCACTAAAAACTAGGCTTAAACCTAGAGCAATCGCTAAAGTGGTGGTCTAACTAACCTAAGCACTTCGCAAAACATCTACGCTAATTACCGAGTGAACACTTAGCAATTTAGTAGCTAGAGCAACTAGGATGAGCCTCAGCTCATACTACACTTCATTGAGCTTTACACACCCTCAAATGGCCGGCCAAGGGGTATATATAATATAGGTTACAAGTCCAAACTAGTCATTGCTAAAAGCTGCAGGTCTCTACGTACTCATCGGAATGGTCCGGTCGTAGCACCGAAGCGATTCAGTGGGCTCTGACAAGCCGACCAATGTAATCCGGCCATTGGAGGTCCACTGATCTGATGCTGCATCTGATGTAACCCTGGACCAATCAGGTGCGTTGTATCGCCCTCCAATCTGGCTACAACCTTCTCTGGTAGAATGATTCAGTGGTCATTCCAGTGCTATCATTGAGCGATCCGGTGAGTCTTCTAGCACTGTCTACCTTGTGGTCCGGTGCCACTTTTGCTCCTTGCAGCGGAGCAATCCGGTGCCTCTGTTGTAGCCTATCTAGGAACAATTCTCACACATAGTCCGGTGCGTCTCTCTGGTTGGCACCAGACCAACAGCGAGATTTCTTCACGTGATCTTCATCTGACCTTCTTCTACCTTGTGTCTTAGACTTTTAGCATGTCTTTATGGGTCATTAACTTATCTTCTAATGTCTTGCTTAAGGTGTTGATCATCCATATCATAACTTTGCCTAAGTCCAAGTCCACCTTGCATGCATTTAAACTATACCTTATATACTAGCAAACATCATTAGCTCAAATGGTCATGTTATTCATTAAACACCAAAGTCAACATTAACGGTGTTTATTTTTTACACCAAGTTAACTACACGATGGACCAAAGAAAATATTTTATAGACAAGATGACATTGTTACTACTAATATAGTAGTACATGGCAATCACTTTTAGTCGCTAAAACCTTTGAACGAAAATGTGTTTGACATGTTGGCCACGAACCTGTGAGGCTAATAACTTATTACATTGAATCAAACATAAGCTTATGGAACTGTGGCACACGTAACCCATGACAAATAGTAACTTGACCTCATCCCTTTCTCAGAGAGAACATGAACATCTTCATATAAGCAACGCCTGAGGGACTTGAAGGAGGTTGTAAGACACTCGTTGAAGGTTTGACGTGATGGTAGACTAGTTAAGCAATGCCTGTGCCACTTCTCTGAGCAATAAGCATAGTATCACTGATAGGAAATAGCCAAGCTTCCAGCGGATGGTTTTGTCAAAGAAGTTGTTAACGGCGAATCGGGTCACGTTGCTAGCACGCACGAGCCCACACACGGCCTGAATCATAGCAAGAATGCGGTAAATTAGCAATATTGACAACAAGCTGGTGAGGCCAATTCAATGTCTATTCTTTGTCTAGTAGACTCCTGAACACCTCCCATGAAGACCCATCTGGGAGGGGCACAACGAGGTTGCTCTAGGGTTGGCAAGGCCGCCTAGAACACTGCCAAATCTCATCGAGAGACATGACGGATAGCAAGGATAGAGAGAGTTAAGAGTAAAAGGAGTAGTAAATATGTTTTTTGACTATTGGAGGTTAGATTCCTCAATCAGTCATGATCCTTCAATATATATAGAGGGATGGTCTTATCCCAGTAGCTAGGAAACATATCTCAAATGCATTTTGCAAGTTTCCCACGTCAAAACATGAGTCGGAACTGAGTTGGACTCTAACCGGTCTCGGAATAGCAGAAAAACTGGCCTAGCCAGTTTTATCGGGGCCAAGCCACCTTGTCAGGCCGGCTATAGGAAAACCGAGCCGGTTTGGGAATTTGGCTATGGCAATTTTGGCAGAGCAGGCCGAAAACGTTCTTCTGATCTTTCGACCACCAGCTGTGACATTCCAATATATTTTCTTGGCCTTCTTGATACTAGGAATGTCGCGATGACGACGTCCATTACACACAATGACCACTTTTAGCTATCAACAGAAGTATGCCATCTTGACTAACTAGTGAAACTAGTACTTGTTCGCAAAAAGAATGAATATTGGAAGATGTGTGTTGATTACACGGACCTGAATAAGACATGTTCCAAATGTCCACATTGAAATGAACCATGATTACCTTGTAGGAAAGTCCACAGTATAAAAACAAATTGTGATGGTCCCTAAATACATTACATTGTCACTTGCTGTATTATCTGCCTTACACGGCAACTAGGAAACATACTTCAAACAGGCTATTAGATATGATCTCTTAATAATCTTAACCCCTAACTATATAAGGTAGATACGAGCTCATGGTCAGTACCTCTAGCAGCTCTAGTGCATAGCATTCGACGACGCACAAGCAATACAAGCATCATCTTTGTGTAGGGACTCAAAAATGCACGTTTTGGCTCACCCTCCACCTTTTTTAACATCGTAACATGTACATGCAATAGTCACCTATTTAAACTGAGTCAATCTCCAACCAGTTTCACATGTAGGATTAATCTTCTATTGCACCTAGCATATTACGAGCCTTGGAATTTAGTTGATTTAACTAAAATAAGGTTTGGTCAAAATCCATTAAATCCAATGGTGGACGGGTCTAGCTAACCACAAAACAAGTTGTATGTCCCATTGCAACACAATTAATCAAATAAAGTAAAAAAACAAAAGTTTGAGTATGGGTATGGGCCACATATAAGAAGTCTACTAAGCCTGCTCATTTGGGTTTACTGGGTTGGGCTTCAGGCCATGGCTAGTTTGGGCTAGATGCTCAGGACGTGTATATATGTGAAGTTTGGTGACAAATTACTTCAATTGTTGTACGAAATTTACTTCACCCATATTGCACAATGAGCAGCAATATATGGCCCTGTTTGAGACCGATTATAATCGGATTTCTGGGCGTTCCACCGCGAGAATCGGAAAATCCCGTCAAACGCCTTTGCGGTGGCTATGTTTATCGCGACCACCCGGTGAGGAGAAAAATCGGAAATTGAACTAGACCGTCGACGTATCATGGCCACGGAGTAACGGATAGGATACCGCACCCTACGGTCACAGATCGCGGTTCCAAAAAAGCATATAAAGGACATAGAGGTCGCTCATAATAGATGTATAATTATAAGCAGGACATGATATAAATTTTACTTCTGTATATGTACACCACTCGTGTCGGTACATGGTAAAGGCGTAAAGCTGTGTTTACAACCATGCTAGTACTACAAGACTCAAAAAAAAAAAGTCACCTATCCCGCCACGTATCCTGAGCTGCTAAAAGGACCCAAAATATAAAATCTATGCACAAAACTTCTAGGAAAGAATTAATGGAACAGAGCAGGCGCTTGATCCCCAACAAACCGACGCAGGAAACGTGGGCATCAGAATTCAGAAGTCGACGCTCCCGTCGCCGGCGGCCCTGCACATGCACCCGGGCGTCCTCGGCTGCCGGTAGACGCTCCGGCCCCTCGGCCGCGGGCTCACCCGCTTGTACTCGTCCACCATCTGCCTCACCCTCCTCTGGAAGCCGCCCCACGCGATGCTCCCTTCCTCGGAAAGCACCTGCGCGTAGCGCTTCCGGTTCGGGTGCAGCGTCGGCGCGCGGCCCCTGCCGTGGTAGATGCGGTACCCGGACACCAGCGACGACAGCTGGCTGCCGGAGTCCGTCACCGCGAACACGTCCGCCGAGGCGCACGCGATGAAGTCCAAGGCCGCAAGCTGCAATGGAGGAACAGTTGCTGTACTGATTCGACACGATGCTGGGCGGCTAGGACAGAGTTGATCGTAGGAGTAGGTAGTTCTTTACCCGTGAAGAGAAATTCTTGAACGGGGCCAGCTCGTCGGCGGTGAGGATATCCTCCTTGGTGACCAGATTCGGGTACAGCCGCGTCAGGGGCCGCAGCCGTGGCGCGCCGCCGTATATCTGCGACCCGGCCACGTAGATGAACGTCCGGCGGTCGTATCCCAGCGCGGAGAGGACGAGACCCGCTTCCTCCGGCGTCAGCGGGCACCTCCCCAGGCTGCGCTGCTCCTCCGGCGAAACCGTGCTGCGGCACGCAACCAACGACGGTGTCAGTTCAGACAATGCAGAGCGACATCGAACCGCTTCTTGGCAGCAAGCAAGCAGCCCAGCAATGGCGCACGTACGTGTTCCGGAGGCGCAGCGCGAGTGCCGGGAAGTGGGTCTCCCTGTACGCCTGCAGCTCCCTCCTCTCCTCCTCGCCGCCGCCGAACTCGCAGAGCGAGTAGGCCACCATGTCCTCCTCGAACCTCATATGCAGGGCGAGGTACCTGTTGGGCGTGCCGGCGGCGTGGTTCTCCGCGAAGGCCGGGTCCAGCATGTTGTTGCCGAACAGCTGCTTGTCCATTTCAGTCTGCATCGCGCTCACCTGGCGCAGCCGCTGGACCAGCAGGGAGCCTGCTTGCTGGAGCTCAGGGACGAACTTGAGAGCGTGGAAGTTGCATCTGCATCTCAGCCTCTGCAATGCAATAGTGTACCAGTTTGTTGTGACGATGAAACAGAGTGTGTAAATGTTCACGTGAGGCTAATTTTGCTACCTGCAGATGAACAGGCACTGAATCGAAGCCTAGCCGGTTTCCGAACCCGAGGAAGTGAACAACGCCATTTTGCTGAAGAATTGGGAGTATCGATTTGACGAACTCAGATGGCTCAGCCTCTTTCGAGATTTCCATGTCCGTGATCTGAGACAAGGGCAAGAGTGAAATCTGAGCAAAGTGCGTCGGACATTGCGCCGGCTGAGTCGTGAAACAGGTGTCTGAAGTTGTAGAACAGGGCAGAGGCACCAACCTGGCTGCCAATTTCTTCGAGGTCCAGAGACTGAAGGCGGGCTGGTAGTTCTTTCACGATTCGCACGTCGTTCTTCATGTAGTTCACGAAGTAGTCTTCCTGATAGATGTCACCAAACTGACTGGTTCAAAGAGAAGGCATGTCAAGCACAGCAAACAAAAGCTCTCAGATATCGTAACCAGACCAACTTATAATTCTACAGCCTACATTCTCGTCATGCCGGGGACTGTAATTGCGAGCAAAAGAAAACTGTGAACATTTTCTTGGTCATTTAGGAGTAGAGTAAGATAAGAATTAGAAGCGATATTGATACAATTAAACGGGGGCACAAGAATAAGAAGAGACGAAGAGGTTGAGTGCATTCAGTACCTTGTGTCCTTCCACACGCTGCTGTAGAGGAACCGTGGGAGGACTAGTGTAGCATTGAGCAGAGCAGCAACAACAACAGCATTACATACCTGCACGATGAAGACTCATTTATTTAGTTACCGAATTTCAAGAAGCAGCATTCTGGTGGTGATCATTTTAGCAGTAAATCCTTACAGCAACACGCTGTTGGTTCAGACCACCATTTGCGCTGACCAGTATGAAACCATTGTTGATCTCGTCAGGTTCTGTGAGGATAAGTCTAGTGTCAGAAGACAACTAGTTCTTGCAATGCGAAAATTATGAAACCAGGATGATCCACCAGATCGATTTAACATTCAGATATCAGAACAATTGTAGGACGCTACTATGTCTGATCTTGCTGAGGAGTAGTAGGAATTCAAAGTATGTTGTTACCTTCATCAGCCAAACTGTGCTTAGCAGCACAGGGCTTCCACTTTCGCGCTTGCTTGTAGGGCTCTTCCCATAGCGCGAAATCTTCAGGTTCAGAGCCGTTCTGCACTGCCGAGAAAAGGGAAACTTGGATGAGTAAATAAAAGGTAAAGATACAGATTTTCATTTCAAGTGTTGAGTTGCAGAAAGTGGGCTGTGTGATCATCAAAGGGACCTTTGTGAGAGCCGAAGTGGCCATTTGCAGAAGCCTTCCATGCATTATCTGCTCCACTTGCTCCCTTCTTACAATGTTTTGCTTAAGCTCCTTGGTTACCAAAGTCAAAGTGTCCTCAGTTAGAGACTCAGAGTTAAAGGACTTGTTTGTTGCAAAACAGAGGACGAACCGCAGAAGTATGTAATCTGCGAGGAAAGAAAGAAAGACAGAAAGAAAGAAAAAGATGATACCTGGAGGCCCCTGAAGTTCCTGGAGATGGCGGCGTTCCTGAACTGCACCTGGTGGAGCGCGGACATGGCGAGGGAGGCGGCGAGCAGGACGCAGCCCATGAAGCCGACGACGGCCGCGAACACCCTGAGGTGCCAGGACGTGACGCTGACGCTGATGCCCACGCCGCCGCCGCCGGCTCTCGTAGCATGCTGCTGCTTCGCCGGCCGCAGCCTGCCGATGTTGGTCGCGCCCACCCTCCCGGGCTCCCGGCCCCAAGAAGAAGAATAAGAACCGCCGGCGGCGGAGGACGACGCACCCTCCATTTCCGCGGGGCCCCGCGCTAGCTGCTCGATCAATCAGGACGACCGGGATGGCATACCCGCAGCAGATGCTAAGCTCCTGGCAGCACGGCAGGATCAATGAGGAAGATCGGGCTGGCTGGCTGGCTTTGCCTTTGCGTTGCGGGCGACCTCAGGCGGCCAGGCCACGCAACACGGCAACGACCTTGTTTTGGTACGCAGGGGTGGGTACCTAGCTGTTGAATGATTCCCCTTGTATTTTTCTTTTCTTCTTCTCTTCTCCCGTACTACTTGACCAGTTCATTCATGGACAACGTGCCCGCCGGGTGGGATCAGCAGCAGCTTCGGCGGCAGGGCAGGTCAAACGAGGCAGCAGATCCATCGAGAGGGTGGTGTGCAGGCCAGCAGCAGCTTCCATCCCGTCCCCGTCTCGATCGGTGTAACCACCGCGGGCGGCCTCGGCGGAATAAAGAAACCGGGAACGGGGGCTCGCGTCCCAGGCGGGAGGACTAAAAAACACGGGGGGATCGGGATGGGAGCAGGTGCGAACCAGAACAGATCACCTAACGTGACAAGGACACGGACACGCCCTGCAGCCGCGATCGCATGAGTCGCTCATCCGTCGGCTTGCAAGACGCACTTGGGCAGGTAGGTTACGTTTCGAATTTGGGCAGCGATAGAGTCCCCTCCGGTACAAGTACAGTTGGGGTTCCGCCATCGAGTCCCCCCTCCGGTCATCATCGTCTGTTATCCCCACGCCCATGCCGTATCTGCGTGCTTTCTTGTGTTCCACTAGCAACTAGCCCCATAATGTTTTGTTTCCTCTACGTATCACCTAGTGCACGTGGCAGGTTTAAGCCTTTTTGCCGTCTCGCCTCCGATCCTCCCCTGCTACAAGTTCTATCAAACATCCATCCACAACTCATAAACGTCGGGTGACGACCGGCGAGTTCGCTTGAACCAAAAAAAAGTCGTCCTCGTCATGAGCCGTTCGTGGCCCGTGGGGAGCTCAAAAAGGTCTAACACCATGATAGCGAGGCGGTAGCGACTTGTAAACCAACTGCGTCCAGAGATGGCACGGCCGCCGTGCAGGCCAGTCTAAACAATTTTAAAGGCTCTCGAGCAAAAAAGACAACAAGACTCAACTATTGAACTTTTTAATATAACGATTAAAATATACAATCTACTAATAAGAGTTAACTTTGGGTATATATATTATGTTGGAAGCGATCAGGAATAGCCGAATATCATAATAAAAAAAACGATGGCAAGCTAATTCATGATTGTTGGACTTGTACTAAGTTTATTGTTCTTTAATTTTATTTTAGTGGGTCAAAAACATATACTAAGTATACATACATACACTCATGGCACCCCATGACAAGGGCCTCCGGCCGTCGCACTTGTTGTCCTTCCCCTACGGGTGTTTGATGCAGGGACTAAAGTTTAGTTGGTGTCACATCAGATATTACAGGGGATGTTCAGATACTAATAAAAAATAAATTACAGTTCTGTTAGTAAACCGTGAAACAGATTTATTAAGACTAATTAATCCGTCATTAACACATGTTTACTTTAGCTTTATTGTAGCACCACATTGTCAAATCATGGACTAATTAGGCTTAAAAGTTTCGTCTCGCAAATTAGTCTCAATCTGTATATTGAGTTTCATAAATAGTCTATATTTAATACTCCATGCATGTGTCTAAATATTCAATGTAATAGGAAGTAAAATTTAGTTGGGTGAACCAAATGGGGTCTAGGACGGCCCTGCCGCCATGATAAGGTGCCAATTGGCTTCTCTTGCAGATGGCCTAATCCTCGTGCGTACATATGCTAGAGCAACATGGGAGGAGGAGCTCTACCAAATAAAATATTAACATATTATATAGTATTATTAAATATGTCTGAGCATTGCAATGGGACATATAATTTGTTGTGCGGTACTCGTACCAATGATAATGTGCTAGCAATTTTTGTTGGATTTAATTGAGATTGATCCAACCCTAAATCAAATAAATTCTAAGATCCATAATAAATATTATTACAATAAAGGAGAATCCCATATGAAAAAATAGGAGAATATTTGCCCAACTTACATAGGTGGCTATATGCATCTGTTGTGTGTGTTTAAAAAAAAGGTCAAAGTGTGTCACATGCATCGATAAATGAGCTCGGGCGGCCAGTCCATGACACGAGTCGCGTAAAACAAACAGAAGTTTTACAACTCCAAACTCAGAATGTGAGAATGATAAATGCATTACAAGAAATATGGGGATCTATGACAACATGTTTACATCATAAATCTTGAAAATTTCATCATAGTAGTAGAATTTATGACGCTTACTCAACAGAAACATGTAGATCATGCATGTTAGACTGTGTTTAATGATAAAAACATATTTTTCATCATTGATTTTATGATGATCCTTATTGCGTCACAAAGTTATAACGTTTAATTTGCTCCGTCACTAAAAGTCTGAAGGCCAAGTCAGGTTCACGTAGTGCACAGGTTATTAGTAGGCCAAATGTACTGTAGTGCCAATTTATCATAAGCACATAATTCTGGAGAAAAGGAAACCTATAAGTACAGCATCGGTAAGAGCTATGACGCATATAAGAGAGGCACTATATGTTGAATAAAGACATGTGAAATGTGTTCAAGTGGTACGCAACATAAAGGTTCAACCCAATCAATGAATTGGATAAAAAGATGTCGAATTTAGGTGGAATTAATCAAGAGATAGGAATGAAAGAGAATTTCAACCCTAGTGTCGGTGTTTCGAACCACCGACGAGTAAATTTGTATTTGTGCGTTTGGCCCGGATGGTGTGCTCGAAGGACACAAGGGATTATACTGGTTCGGGCTGAATGTCCCTACGTCCGGTTCTTGGTTGCTCGTGTTACCGGCACTTAGTTTGCAGTAGGGGTTACAAACGGACGAGAGAGGAAGAAGGTCCCAAGTCTTTGAATGGGGCTGAGTTGCTTCCGAATGGCTTCCGCGAGTGGCTTGAGCCTTGCCCCTTGTGGGGCGCCCTTCTTCCCCTTTTATAGGCCAAGGGGAAGGCGCAGGTTACATGAGAGAGAGAGGGAGAGAGAAAAGCAGAGAGGGATAGGGCCCCGGGGCCGCGTCGTCCTTCATCTCCTGTACGTGGGTCCCGGTGTCCTGTAAATGATGACAGAAACATCTCCATGTCGTGACCCTGTTCGTCACTGGCACCACACGCGGGCGTTGTCAACCAGTCATGACGTCTGTAGAGTCGAGATGGCAGACTAGAGGAGGGTGAATAGTCCTTTCTAAAAACTTAATCGTGTCGGAAACAAGTGCGGAATTAAAACTACCGGTCTAGCCAAGACTACACCCCACTATCTAAGTTCTCTATCACCTTAAAAAAATCCTAATTAAGCAACAAAGGTGTCAGGCTAGCTTGAGCTCACCTAATCAATTCTAGAGCAAGGTCACACAAACCTATGCACTAGTATTTTTCACAACCGAGGAAGCTCCTACACAACTAGTGATGCAAAAACACAAAGCTCCTAAGCTCACTAACAATGTTCAATAACAAGGCAACCAATGCTAAATTAGAGAGCGCAAATTACTTAGCTACACAAACTAAGTAATGTGACTAACAAGGTTACTAAAACCAAATTAGCCATACAATGGAGCTACCTCTAGCTATACAAGCAAGAAGGTAACTAGCAAGCTACACAAGCTAACTAGTTAAAAGAGCAACTACACAAGCACTATGTAATGGAAAGTAATACAAGATTGTATTTCGCAGAGCGCAAACCGCTGAGAAGATGAAGACAATGTTGACACGGTAATTTTTCCCCCGAGGTTCACTTAGTTGCTACCAAGCTACGTCCCCATTGTGTCGACCGCTCACTTGGTGGTTTGGCGGCTAATTGGCATCACTCGCCAAGCCCCTGTACTAGGGAGAAGTAACCTCTCTTCAAAGAACCATTCTTGATACTCACTTGAAATGACTTTGTTTCATTGATCCATGGACTTGACTTGATGTGTAACATTGAATTCTTCTTTAAGTTATTTTCTTCCTACTTGTTTAAGTCATTTTATTTCTACCAAATTATTTTTAATAGTCACTAGAACTTAAACTTCATCTTCATCTTGAGTTTGATCTTGATTTTCAATTTGAGTACCAAATGTGTGCTAAATACACTCCGCAATCAAAAGGCCTTGTACTCATTGCTTGTCATGCTTCTAGATCAATCCAAAACTAAACTTAGGTACCTCAAATACTTGTAAACATGATTCCAACTTGAGGACCTTTCAATCAAAGTGACTCTAAATATATCCAGTAAATGTCACTTTTCTAGCAAATTCTGTACACTTCAAAGAAAAAATTATATCTCCCAAAGTACAGAGAAAAATACCACAAAATTTTGTGAAGACGTGGTTTACCAAGTTATCTAGCAGCTTTAAAAATTTAAGCTTAATTTGACTTCTAAATTGCTACTAGATTTTAATTCTTCCACCACTGCTAAATGCTGAAAACTGATGTACTATAGCTGACAAGATCTACTTCAAACCCGAAGCATCTCTTATCCAATTCTCATAAAATTTTTACAGCATCTCATACCATAATTCTAGAGCATGCATACTAAATTTTAAGCTAATCTAAATAGATTTGATCACTCAAACATGACTAAGATCATAGCTCAATCAGATTTTACAATATCAGACATATTTCAATCACTTGAGCTATACTTCATCAAATGTGAATCAATCTTGAAACTAACTTGTTGAATACTCTCACAAGACATATATCCATTAAATCTACTTACTAAAGGTCATCTTATGAATTTTTTCAGCACAAATTAATCCAAACTTGATTACTTAGCAATTAATCCATTCAAGCATCTTATACCAGGCAACATTGCATATATATCCAATTCAATCAACTTATATGCACCTAAATAAAATGATCAACAAGAGATATACCTTGGTTAGCTCATGATCATCCAATAGCAAGCTTCAACTCAAATTTTTGTAAGCCATCAAATATATCCATAAATCACCACAACTTGAAGATGACACTTGTATGTTGTAGTAGATTTGGACTTCACTAACTTGTCATGGCATTGGGATAATGATCATCACTTTGCAATATTTGGCTCAACTATATGGTCAATAATATGAATATCACTTGAACCAAGTCTCTAATGCCAATGGTACCTACAATTAATCATCCACTTTTTGATGGTATCTAAACTAGTTTGGGTCCTCTCAAGTTAGGAGCAACATACTTAAGCAATGCCTTAGTATGAATAGTGGGATGTTTTGCAACAGCAACCAATGAGGTACCATCACCATCCTTTCTAAGCACATTTGATGGGGACGTGATTCCCGATCTTCCGTCAGGTAGAAGGTAACTATCGTTTTAGGCGGAGAGTGACACACCAATCCGGCTTTAGATCGAAAGACTGAATCCTGCAATCTTAGCACCACAATTCCTCGGGTTATCAACTGTGTCTCTAACCGGTTGACCTCGCCACGAAGGCTAATCCCTACCTGCGAAACGAAGAACACAAGCAAGAACTTGGAAGAACATAGCTCAAAATTTGGGACAAACTGCAGATGAATGATTAAGTTCTCAAGTGGGGTCTCACAAACCGATGAAACGGCGACTGTCAATGGACAGATTGATCTAAGCAAAACCCAAAACCTAATGATGGCGGTGGCACATGAATATAAAGGTCTTAGGGTCACCGCCTACCCTGGACGCGCCCTCCTAATGGGCTCAAGACGATACATGGTCCATTGGACCAAATACGGTGACGCAGCACCTAGACAGAATCTGGACGCTGACTTGTTTCGACAATTCCTGTGGATTCCGAAGAGCTTTTGACATGAGACCACTTGTATTGGCTTCCTTATCAAATTAGCTTTCCAACCATATGTGGATCATCGAAAACGGAGTCCGGATGCATCCTGGGTGACCAGTTCAAGACAGACTGGTCCTGGAAACCGAAGCAGACTCGAAATCGTGTTGGGCTGGGCCTCCGACTTCTATTGGACGTCCTGGCTGGTCATCATCGCCTCCACCACTTCCTCTAAGTTCCTCATGACCCTCTCCAATATTCCTAATTAATATAACATCATTCGGTAGCAATCTATTCTCAAAAGTATAAAAAGGGTCACTTAGGATCGAGCTCACCTCTAAATTAAGTTGTCGTCTTCGGCCTCGGGTCATTGGACCTCCTTGCATACCGAATAAAGGAACAGCGGGTGCATCTGAAGGAGTGATGTCCTCATCAACATTATTATCATCAATTGAAATAGACCTAGAATTATTACCTAGAGGATATGAATATGCCATGTGTCCCCTTTTTCAATATAAGTAGCACTTCCTCTTTGATTGAGCATTTTCTTCCTTACTCATGTTGTGCTTTTCATTGCCTTGCCTCTCATGATTTGCTTGAACCTTCTTCTCAAGCTTGATAGGACACCTTAGGGCAAAGTGTCACATATCTCCACACTTGAAGCACTTGATGTGAGCCAAATCTCTCTTCTCAATTTGATTCTTGCTCATTATCTTGGCATCTTAGATTTGCATTGGATGCCTTGCTCTTTCACCCCTTCTTGTTTTCTTCTTCTTCATCATCAAGTCACCACTATCTTTATGGTTGATCTTGACTTGCTCTTGGGGTGTCTTCTGATGTGAACTAGGGTTCCCGATCTTCCAAAAGGTTCTGATAACTCTCGATTTGGTGGAGTCACGATACAATTCGATCCGGCTTCCTAACAACTCGGCTTTGAACCCCGCAATCGCAGCACCACGACCCCTCTGGTTATTGACCGGCGTTGCACGGTCAACCTCGCCAAGAAGTCTAAGTCCTTGCCTGCGAATCAAGAACACACGCAAGAACACAAAGGAATGCAACCAAATTGCAGATGAATGATTAATCTCACACGGTTAGGGTCTCACAAACCGACGGCGGCGGCGAAACTGTTGTCAACAGAATAATCTAAGTAAAACCCAACCCTAATGTAAGCGGCAACTACTAATTATATAGCCTAAGGGGCGTCCAAGGACCCCTATTCGCGTCCCTAGGAAGTGCCGACACGTTACAAGGCCCAAACGGCCCAAAAGACGGCGACACAGCGCCCTGACAGATTCTGGACGGTGACTTGTTTCGACGATTTCTGTTGATTCCGAACAGCTTTTGATGTGAGACCACTTGGGTTGGCTTCCTTATCAAATAAGCTTTCCATCCATATGTGGATCATCGAAAACGGAGTCCAGACACATCCTGGGTGACCAGTTCAAGGCAGACTGGTCTTGGATTCCGAGGTGGACTCGAACTTGATTTGGGCCTCCAGCTTGTGACTCGAACCGGATAAGCTTTGGGCCTCCTTCTCGATTTGGATGCCCTTGCTGTTTTCCTTGGCCTCCATGTAATTCTCCAAGCATGGTCATATTTGTGGAGGCCATGTCCTCATCATCTTCTTTTCATCTTGTGGCATCATCTTTGGCTTCTTGGTTGGGCAAAATTTGGCAAGGTGACCCATCTCATGGCATTTGAAGCACACGAAATGAGACAACTTCTTTTGTTCTTGCTTCTTCATATTCTTGCTCTTGCTCTTGTTGAAGCCAATGCCATGCTTGTCACTAAAGTTTCTTTGAGTCTTCATTGTATGCTCAAATGTGACTTTTGAGTTATAGCACCTCTCTAACTTGTTGTTCAAGTTCTTCACTTCATTTTTAAGCTCATTGTTCTCCTTCAAAATGTTAGTCTCACAAGACATAGAAGTAGAACAAGTATCTAAATTTGAAGAACATGGCATTTCTAATAAATCATCACAAGAGGTGGATACATGCTTCTTCCCTACATCGCAAGAGTTAGTCACATGTTGTAATTGATCACTTGACTCATGTGATGAGCTCTCATTCTTTTTAATTGTCTTTATAAATACTTTAATGAGAGAAGCATGTTGTTCTAATAATTATTCATGAGATGCAAGTAATGTCTCATGAGTCAATTTTAGCTCACCATGTGAAGATTTAAGAACATCGAGTAATTTCTTATGTTCTTCACATGAGTTCTTTAGAAATAAGTTTTCATTTTTCAATTTCATTGTTTTAACTTTCTCATTTTCTAAAGACATGGTCATGCTAGTAAGTCTACTAACAAGCTCATCATATGAATCAACATGATCAACCATATTAGCATTAGATACCTTAGTGTCACCTTGTGACATAAAGCAATGTGGTGTAGTAGATGGGCTTGTAGTAGCATCACAATCATGGCCCGAGCATGAACCATCATCACCATCAAGTGTGCATGGAGTAGAATCATCAATTGCATTACTTGTGGCATCATCATCAAGCTTGTCAAGTGATCTTGTGGTTGCATCATCATTATCACCATCACTTGACCATGAGGTGGAGCAATCCTCCACAATCACCGAATTGTGGTCATGCTCAACATCCTCATGTGCCTCCATCATGGGCTCATCATCATCATCATCATTAGAGACCGCCCTATACTTCTCATTGGGATAAACCCAAATCTCATGGGCGGACTTCAAGTCCATGATCTCACTAAAAATGCTATCATCCATAGATTGAAAGAATATGTTAGTAGCTTGGCAATCGAGATATAGGCATTTCTTTTGCACTTGAGTTGCATCCTTTCTATCAATCACATGAGAAAAACCCACATCTACGATCCACCACATTTGGGGAGAAATAAAATTGCAAGTCAACCAATTCTCCACCGTGCAAAGTGTGTGCCATCAAAAGTGCATGAACACTCAACATCTAGCCCATAAGCCGCCATCCTCTCGGATCGGTGGAGACTACAAATGAGAGACTGTGGCTCCGATACCAAGTGTAGGGTCGAGATGACAGACTAGAGGGGGGTGAATAGTCCTTTCTAAAAACTTAATCACGTCGGCTAACTAAAACAAGTGCGGAATTAAAACTATCGGTCTAGTCAAGACTACACCCCTCTATCTAAGTTCTCTAACACCTTGCAAAGATCCTAATTAACCAACCAAGGTACCAGGCTAGCTTGAGCTCACCTAATTAATTCTAGAGCAAGGTCACATAAACCTATGCACTAGTACTTTTCACAACCGAGGGGGCTCCTACACAACTAGTGATGCAAAAGCACAAAACTCCTAAGCTCACTAGCAATGCTCAATAACAAGGCAACCAATGCTAAATTAAAGAGCGTAAATTACTTAGCTATACAAACTAAGCAATGTGACTAACAAGGTTACTAAAACCAAATTAGCCACATAAGGGAGCTACTTCTAACTACACAAACAAGAAGGTAACTAGCAAGCTACACAAGCTAACTAATCACAAGAGCAATTACACAAGCACTATGTAAATGAAAGTAATACAAGCTTGTGTTTAGCGGAGCGTAAACCACCGAGAAGATTATGAAGACAATGTTGACACGGTGATTTTTCTCCCAAGATTCACTTGGTTGCCACCAAGCTACGTCCCCGTTGTGTCGACCGCTCACTTGGTTCAGCGGCTAATTGGCATCACCCGCCAAGCCCGCACGTCACGCACTACAAGAACCTACCCCGAAAATGATATGCTCAACTAGAGTTGCTCTTCGCGGCTACCATGGGGTGAGCAAAATACCCCTCACAAAGCTCTTCTCTGGAGTGCCGCACAAGTTTCTTGTGGGCTTCGACGGAGACCACCAAGCCGTCTAGGAGGTGGCAACCTCCAAGAGTAACAAGCCCACCGGCTTGTAACTCGATCACCTAGTGCCACTCGATGCAACCTCACGATGTAACGCACTAGAATCACACTCACAATCGTATTGCACTCTTGCAAGCACAAGTGAGTTAGAGGGCTCCCAAGCACTCCCCAAGCATGGACACTCAGTCCCAAGAGTGCTCAACCAGCCAAATACCCAAGCTCCACCTCTATTTATAGTCCCTAAGCCAAATAGAGCCGTTGGAGCAAAGCAACATGCGATGGCACTGGACATGGCGGTGCTTGGCACTGGATAGGGTGGCGGTGCCCCCAATGGTCACTTCCCAACAGCTAGAAAACTAGCCGTTGGTCACCGGACAGGGATGGCAGTGGCACCACCCTAGGGGTGGCGGTGACCACCCAGCCAACACCCCTAAAACCCACTCTCTGGATAAAAGGGGCAGTGCACCAGACATGGCACGGCAGTGCCCATGGCGGTGATCCCCTTCGCTCCAACACAGGTTCACCAGCCTCGGGTAAAAAATGCCAGTGGCACCGGACAACACCTGACTGTGCACCATCGCGCTAGGGGCAGTGTACACCGTCACACGATAGTGCTAGTGCCAACTACTGCTGCTTAGCCAAGGAAAAGTGATCACCGTCATAGGGGTGCCCCTAGAGGTAGCACCTCATCCCCTACTTCACCTCCTTCGCCACCTTTGTAAATGTGCCAACACCACAAGTGTTTCACTATCATGTGCAAGTGTGTTAGCATTTTCACAAACATTTTCCCAATGGAGTTAGCCACTCAACTTGCCACGCCACTCGATCATAGCAACGATGCAAAGTTAGATCACTCGAGTGGCACTAGATGACCGATATGCAAACAAGTTTGCCCCTCTTGATAGTACGACCATCTATCCTAAACCCGGTCATAAACTTCTCTACACACCTATGACCGGTGAAATGAAATACCCTACAAATATACCTTTGCCTTACGCATTCCATTCCATCTCCTCCAATGTTGATGCAACACATGCACCAACACAATCAACAATGATATGCTCCACTTTATATCATCACATGATCATATTGGTTCATTGATCTTGACTTCACTTGCTCTTCACTGTTGCATCGGTCCATCGGTGCTAAGTCTTTCTCAAGATTCACCGTCACACGCGGTCCCTCACTTCAAAGCCTCTGACTTGCCCTTCACACGTACAACCGGTCCGTCGAGCCAAGTCATGTCTTGATCTTCTCCACCTTGATCACATGACTCAATGTCATGTCTCATGTGCAATGAGCTCCTCCATCATCACATGTGCAAGCTTTGCAACATCTCCGAGCCATTTCCACCTCCATGGCATATGTTGCTCACACACATGTCTTGTGGATTAATCACCTGTGTATCTCACATAAACACAATTAGTCCACCTAAGGTTGTCACTCAATTACCAAAACCAAATAAGGACCTTTCAGCGTCCCATTCTGCCCTGGCGCACGACATGGTCAACAGGCTCCCTTGACGGGAGCCATACAAGGATTAGGCAGCACAGTGTCGGTCCGCCTAGCACTATTAGCGACATGCGCGCCTAGGTATGGCCCCTCATGGCCATGGGTCATGTCAAGGTGTGACCGCTCCCTTCATGACGTCAGGAGCGTGGTCCTAGGCCCACGCCATCACACCCGTAGTGGTTAGAGACAGTGCAGGCCCCTATGGGGGCCGTGCTCCTATCCAAGGCCGGATATGCTTCCCAGGATCGAGTGAGGCAGAGTCCCCCCTCGGGAGGTCGAGTAGGATGGAGCCTGCACCTAAGGGGTCGGGTGAGACGGAGCCTGCGCCCCTAGGGTCGGGCAAGACGGAGCCCGCGCCCCTAGGGCTGGGCGAGATGGAGCTTGCGCCCTGGGGCTAGGCAAGATGGAGCCCGCGCCCCTAGGGTCGGGCGAGACGAAGACCGCGCCCCTAGGGTCAGGCGATATGGAGGACGTGCCCTTGGGGTCGGGCGAATCAAAACCTTCCTCGAAGGGGTCAAATGAGGTCATGGTTATACCCTTGATCGTTTGGGAGAGTTAATGTTGGTGACCATTAGTTCCCCTTCTCCGGTACCCTAATATTCATACCCGATAGTAGCCCCTGATCTTGTGGAGGAGTTGGATACTCCTTCATAAGCTTTTTCGTACGGGGAGGCTCCAGCGTGCTAGTTCACCCTCTTGCGGCTCGTAGGGCTTATTTAGTTATGTTGTGATGATCGATCCGCCATTCGTATGCTACCGCGCATTGGGTCTCTTTGCGAGTCCAAGCCCCCAAGCCCCCACGTGCAGCAGGGGTCCGGTCGAGGGGTCGACTCATCTTGTGATCATTCTCCCTCAAGCGTTGTCTCAAAAAACAGAGGGGTTGAGCCATGCCATGTTTTCCTCATTGGACGAATCATGGTCCTCGGTGAGCTGCTAACAGGCTAGTTTGAGTGGGGCCCCAATTCCCGTTCATGGGGATCCAGCATGGGTTAGCTGGCGACCGACTCCAGATTCCTGATGGCTAGTCCATATAGTTCTCGGGTCTGTTTGATCAGTCCCGAGGGCTCATCGCCTTTCTTTGAGGAAAAACCATGGACCATGCACTGTCAAGACTTGAATGTGGGTTAGGATGCCCACGACACTTGTGCGCCCAGGTACTGGCCACTAGCAGGCCCATCCTTAACCACCCCTCACTCTAAGGTGCCCTAGGGCAGTTGTGAACCCATCGATGGCCAACTTTCGAACCTCTAGGCGTTCATGGGATGTGGGAGCGTTTTTAGCCCCATATCCCTTCTTACATGTAGTGGTTCGCGGCCCATTGGGGAGGGCGAACTGCCATCCAGTGCGTCCTTCAAGGGAGCGGCCAGGGGTGGCGTGCGCATGACCCCTAATGAGGCGTGATGATGAGAAACAACAGGTGCGTGGATCGAGGTGGACAGTTCGCCTCTTGTTCCACCTTTTCCTATAAATATAAGTCTTACCTTCCGTCTTCGAAACACCTAGCCACAACCTCGTCTCCTCCGCTCCGCCACCATTAGTGCTTAGGGTTTCTCGCTCTCGCTTCTCTGCCACCGGCAAAGCTCTCATTCCTCCATTCCTACTTTCCATGAAGTTGTGGTACCATTCCGACGTTACCCACGTGTGCATGGAGAGCCTCGTCAAGTGCGGTCTTCTTCACATGAGGACCGTGGCGATGGAGTGGCTCATGCCTAGCCATAAGGAGGTGCTGGCGTCGCTCGATGGCTATGTCGTGTTGTTCGTGCCCTTCCTCAAGCGCGGACTTGTGATGCCTCCCCATCGATT